>PNEQ01000981.1:0-25001 GCA_003012365.1 Medauroidea extradentata | reverse complement strand
TTAGTTTGTGAACCCGTGTACACGATAAAATCTACAATATATCCGGTTTCACAATCACACAGCACAAACAATTTCACTCCAAACCTGTGACGCTTGGATGGTATGTATTGTTTGAATACCAAACGACCCTTCCACACCATTATGCTCTCGTCAATGCATAAATTTCTATGCGGCTTGAACACAGTTTTGAACTTCATGCTAGCTGTTTCTAGTATTGTACTAATTTTGTACAGTCTATCACCAGCTACCTGACTATACGGATCACAGAAATGAAGAAGGCGCATCAAAAGTAAAAAAGCGATCCTGTGGAAATATTTTACTGAATATCGGCGTAGAGAGAATGGGATCAGTAGACCAGTAGTCTTTCATACGGTTTTTTGCTGTTTGCGGCATCAAAATAACTACGGCTAGAAAAGTGTACAGTTCTGAAACCGTAGGCTTTACCCACTGAAACAGTTTTGATTTTTTTTCACTTCAAAGTTGTTTGTTATCTAGGAATGATATTTGTCTGACTCATCAGCAATGTGTTCAACGAGATTACTGTCGAACAAAAGTTTGAAAACATCAGATTCACTTACATTTTCTGGTAGATCGGCATCTTCTGTAATTCCGGAATCGGTGACATCAAAATCAAAATTTTGTGGATAAAAGTTTTCATTATTTTCCCACCGAAATCTGTCATGAACACTTCCGTGAAAATCGGCTACAGTTTCACCGTCCGGCTTATTGTTGTCAATGTTTGTACATGCCTGTTCCGGCACAGCAGTAGTATTATCATCACTGTCACTGTCACTTTCAGTTATCGAACTAACTTCACTCGCAGATTCCCAGTTTGAAATAATTTCGCCAAGTTCTTTACTAGAAAGAGGTTTTCTTTTACGTGATGATGACATTGCGATACAGCAAAACAGTTACATTGCTAAAAAAACGACTCGCCAAAGTCTGACACGAATGATGACAATGTACAATAAACACAGGAACCTGTTACACCTTTCAAAAACTGAAGAGAAAATAGCTTTGTAATTGCGCATACAATGTACCAGGCAAAGCCCTTTATTAGCAACTACTCCGAACTGAAGATGCTATCGATACAGCACAAATTTCTCGGGCGCCTACTGCATCCGCAACTCGCAGCGCATGCATCTAGCTACTATACTACTGCCATCTATTGTAATTCTCGAAAGTTTCAACTATTGGTTACGCGAGTGGCCACTAGAAGCGTCCACACAAGTCCGCCGTATATATTCGCGCTTTTATTTACGCATTCACGTACATGAACGGTCATACTAATCCATACAAGTTTAAAAACGTATATTTACGTTCATACTCCAGTGGGCAGAAGATTTTCGCTCGTAAATATACGTGCATACTAACGAAAGGGTTAAATGTTGTTCACGAATAGCAAAAAATGCAAGAAACATTGAAGACAATGATTTCGTCTTAAATCGGAAATTTACAAGCGGAACACAAAGCTATAGGTTATTCAAAGTAGTAAATTCTTAATCGCTTGTGTTTGCACCTTCAGTTATTAATGTACTCATTCGTGTAGAATTTCTATTAGAGTACAAAGTAAGTGTATGTAATTGGTGAACAGCTGTCCATATGGATATTTCCAGTATGATTTTGTTTGGTAAAATGGTTAAGTGACTAATGTTTAGATGTAGGCCCCTACAAATTTGATGTAGTAGTATAAAATCACAAAATTGCATATTACACCGATTTGGATACATCCTATAGTTTCAAGACAATTGGATAGTAATAGTGAATGATCATGTTATTTTGTTATGTATTCAATCATGGTGACGTATTATGGGGGTTTGCGCTTCCAAGGAAAGGTACACAGAACAAGGAGGATAATAATTCCAGAAATAGAATTGGTCAAATAAAAACAAGGCCAAACAGATAAGAAATAAAAATAAGAAATAAAAAAACAAAAGAAAATCCTCTCTCTATATATATATCTATCTCTCTCCTGTCCTGTTGTCAGTTCTGTGCATGATATTTCTTCTTGGGTCACTGGTTTTCATGTCATATTGTGCACAGTTACAATATGAGCTGAACAGAGGCACAGTGAAACCTTGGGCCGGTAGCTTGTAACTGTTGGTTATTAAAAATGTTTATATTAGTTATACTGGTTATGTAGAGATTGTTAAAATATCTGAGAACCATCAAGTTTGATTTTGAATAATTTTTTGTGAACATGAAATATGTTGCAGTGTGTTGCCAAGTATTTACTTTGTGATGAAAGTACAGTATTTAACATGTGATACATTTGTATGTCTAAGAAAAGAACACACTATTCATACTACTGTACAACCAAGTATAAAAATTCAATGCACTTATTATAACTACAATTTTTTAACTGTTAAAAATTCCTAAAAACTTTTTTTTTTTCAAACTGCAATATCTGCGAAAATACCAACAGTTTTCAAATAACTGAATTTTTTTGTATGTAATTAATGGCTGATGGCTTTCGTCCACTGTCAAGAGAAGTCCCATAAGAGAAATACTATTAAATTACTGTACGCCAACTGAGTGACTTGCGCAAGGAGGAACTATTGCATTATACATCCCAGTCAGTGGCGCTCTTAATGCTACGTCAATTTTATGCCTCACACACGTGTCTTAGGGGGCCACCCAAAGATGTTTCATTCTGGGATTATAATAAGAAAAAAATTCAGTTCTGTAAATTATTGCTATGAAACTGTGGTATGGCATGTCGTGTCATCTGGTTTTGTATTTCTCAGCTTAAGAAATGATGTAGTCTTGATGCTTTAATTTTTGTTAAGTGTTGTGTTAACCTCACCAGAATTTTAATATTAAATTATTTTGTTTATTTCGCTGGTATTTTAAATGTTACCCCTGACTATTCAATAGCATTACAGTAGGTTAGAAAGTTACCTTTCTGTGTTAAATTACAGTCGAACCTCTGTAATACAAACCTGAATGGACCCAAATTTGTGCAGTTAACATTGTTTGTATAGAGAAATGTTTGGAGAAACACAAGAAAGTCTGTAAATAGTTTTTCAGGCTGTCTATCCCCAAACTACAAACATTATCACTACCACCATGGTTGCTAAGTAACCACTGAAATTGATAATACATTGTTTTATGGGCAAAGAAAGTTTTTGATGGCCATTATTAAGTAAATATTCAATTTCACATCTAATTTCAAGGGGAAAGGAAACCACTTTGTATTAATGAACACTTTATACTACTAACAGGTTTTGCAAACAAGGTTGCTCTGTATTATACAGTCATGTAAAGTAATAAATTACAAATAATCTAATTACTTTTACAGTAATATTTACTTTTAAATAATTACACTCCAAACAAGTAATTGTTACTTTCAGCAATGTACGTATTTGTTTATTTATAGCAAAAATTATCGAAACCCAAGATGGCATCAGATGTTCCCCCAAAATTAACATATCATTAGCGCTAGTGGTTTGTTTTAGGAAAAGTAATCCCTTGTTAGAGCAATGTGGAAATGATTCCTCGAGATTCATTGGATTAAACCGGATTCACAGCCACACGTAAGATAAGTTCACAATTGATAAAATAACAGTAAACAAAGAACATAGGTCATACACACAAGAATCTAGTTTGAATCTATAGATTTACAACTGCACAAATTTGGTTGTGTGCATAAAAATATTAACATAGAAAATGGTAACACTGTACATGTATTTAATGTCTTGTGCGGATATGTAAGACAACAACCAATACGAGTGAAGGATTTTATTGAATGTCTGCCATGTTGGTTTAACCTCTAAAATACGCAAGTTAAAACAAAATGATTGTAAATAATGTTTAACACAACGCAGTTTATTGAAGCTTTATTCCTATATTTCCTAATACCACCAAAAACAATTTCACTTCATTTGTATTCAAATGGCTGCCGGGTGTACAATAAAACCTCTTATAACAACCACCTGTCTAAAATTAACTTTGAGGAATCATAAAATTTTTTTATTATTTTACAAAAAGGTGAAAATTTGAAGGAAATCGACAGTTAATACATTTGTGCATTTTTCATTTGTCATGGCAAGTGCTGTAGGCAACGTGGCAATACCCACCCCTCCCTCCACTTACATAACTGTTTACTTACATGTCCGGCGGTCAATGTTGCTCCGACCTTGACCTTATGGGTTTTCTTTCTGCCTGCTTGTGCACATCGCTCGAGTTCATGTGTTTGTGTATACACGTGCCTGAAGAAAGAGGAAAAGAAGTGTAAAGTGGCACAGTGCGAGTCAGTCTGTGGCTGTGCTATGTCATACAAGAATCGTCTGAGATTGGGTGAGAGGGACGGGAAGAGGAACAAAATTTTAAATTCATTCTCATGATGCTTGTGAACAACAGGGTAAATTAACATTTTGAAAATGCGTACTAAACTACTTTCACTTGCTGTAACGACAAACAACTTGGTAAGGTGGGTGTCCACGTGAGAGCATTTCACTGTCGAGAGTACTCGCGAGAGCAACTCGCAACGTGGACACTGCGCGGAGAGTGTACTACCATGCACTCTCCGCGAGTCATGTCTGCTCTCAGAGAGTAGCTGTCTGCGAGTTCGTGCCTGTCGTGGACACGCGCACCTCCACTCTGGCGGAGCTACTATCAACTACTCTCAACTGTACGAAACGGGGACCAGACAGTGGAGAGTACTCGCAGACGAGCATCGCGTGAAGATGGCTGGCAGTGCACATAAATGGTCCCACGAGGACGTTGTGAAACTAATAAACATGTATGAAGAGAGGCCTGTTTTGTGGGACGTCGTGTCCAGTGATTATAGGAACCGCGACAAAAGGCAATCAGCGCTAGTGGAAATAGCTTCAGCATTGAACCTAAATACTGAAGAGGTATCCAGGAAACTGCATAACCTACGAAATCAGGTGAGTCAAATCACACACACGAATGCTAGAACTGGTAGGAGATAACCGCATTTACTTACAATATAAAAATCCCCATATGTATGCATACTGCAGGTTTCCCAGGAGATAAAAAAAATTAAGCAAAAACAAACGAAATCTGGAAGTGAAGGAAGTGACCCAGCCAGCTATACGACGTGGCCGTACTTCAATGCTCTGAAATTTGTGATACCAACACTCACAGCACGGACCACAACCTCCAACCTCCAACGTACAGTGAGTACAACGAACAAGTAATATATATTTACATAAAGAATGGTTTCTACATCGACAAAATGGCAGCGGTTTAACTGTACAGTAAACGGACACATACAGCATGGGACGTCATTAGCCTACATGTTTTGTTACAAGCTTATTATAAAATCACTAGGCCTATTATTACTAACGTTTGTAGAATTTTGCAGTCAAACGAATGCCCATGTAGATAAACGTTAGTAATAATAGGCCTAGTGATTTTATAATAAGCTTGTAACAAAACATGTAGGCTAATGACGTCCTACATTATATTCATTAGCACAAGTAACTGTCTGTACACAAACACAGTATAATTAGTTTCTTCTAGCCGCATAAACGAAAGTGTTTTAAATTCTTTCGTACTGCCAACTGACCTCTCCCTGTCGTGACATGAAATACGTCAGGAGTTCTTCTCTATCTCTGTGGCCGCCTTGTTGTGTACCTGTTTGCTGTAATGGGTGCCACGTTCCTGCAGGATTACCTTCCTGGCGCCATTCTTCGTCCGAGCGAGCGTGGATGTATCGCTGCCCCTTGCGTGATAATAAGAAGTTGTGTAGAGTACAAACAGCAAGAACCACTGTTTCTGCTTTGTTTGGCTCCAATAGCATTGGTTTACGAAGCACTCGGAATGTGTTGACTATGATACCAAATGTATTTTCCACTACACGCCTTGCGCGTGACACTCTGTAATTGAAGACTCTTTCACTGAAGGATAAACTTCTGAATGGGTAAGGCTTGATTAAATAAGGTCGTAATGCAAAGGCATCATCCGCTACAAAGAAATAGGGCATTTGTTTACTTCTACCTGGCAAACATTTAGGAGGTGGCAAAGGTAGTTCTCCGGACTCCAGGGCTTGGTATAGAGTTGAACGGCCAAAAACACCCCCGTCAGATACACGTCCATTGCAACCAACGTCTATGTAAGTTAATCGGTATTGGGCATCTACAGCTGCCATCAACACAATGCTGTATGTACCTTTGTAGTTGTAGTAGTAGCTTCCACTGTTCTTTGGTGCTTGTATGGCAATGTGTCTGCCGTCTAATGCACCTAAACAATGAGGACAGTTCCACATGTTTTCAAACATGTCTGCTATGTCATTCCATTCCTCTTCCGTTTGTGGAAACTGTAACAAATACATATACAAATGTAACATCAGTTACAGATATTGGTTACAACAACCATTAACATGCTAGTTCTGAACAATGTGTATCGTTTACTGAACATACTTCCTACATTAACGAACTTCTGTCATTTGACATACAGACGGTTTAATATAAACATAATGCATATATTAGATATTACAATGAATGCAACGCCTCCTTTCATTGCTATTTCCGTAAAATGCTTGGTACGGGTTAGACCTATCGGTTACATATCAGTACGTACATGTAGGTTTATATTAATTACGTTCTAGTAGCCATTTTGTTCTTAATGGATAATTAGCTAATTAGTCTAATTGTTCGTTGTTACAGGCGCTGTCCCCAGACAACGAAAGTGCAGGCATCAGTGGCACTCAAAGTCCAAAAGACAATGCAAGTGTCGGCAGCATTTGTATGGACGAACAGGATAGCAATGATGTTGACGAGCCTGGACCGTCTGCTGTGCAAAGTACCACACAGCCGCCATCTGTACGTACATATAAACGCAAAATTCAGTCTATTGGATGTAAAGAAGCTGATTTGGACGTAGCTCTGACAAAGGCTAACGCATTGTTGGACAAACCATCCGATGCGTATTCCGTGTTTGGAGAGTATATTGCAATGGAGTTACGCAATATGAAGGGCGATTCTAACCGTAAGCGTCTCATGAGTGTAATTCGCCATGCAGTAGCTTACGCTGTTGATGAAGACGATACCATGCACATGTCTACATCCACATTGTCAAGTTGCTCTGCACATGAGGATAACAGTGTTGAACACCAACAGTATGGCTACTCTTCCAATATGCAACAGTAACTTTCCTGCTTATAATGGTCATATAACAATGTCTGCTTGCTTCATTTTTTGTGCAGTATACCTTAACTATGTTTATTAAAGTATACAGGCTTACCTGCAGATAATCGTCTTTCATTTCAGAGTAGATAGCCGCACAGACTTCCATCACTATTCTTCCTATGGTACATTTGGGGATACGGAACAGATATTGTAGGCTGCTATATGCGTCACCTGTAATTAAATTAATAAATATAGCAGTATTCACTGCATTTTACTATAACGCCATAAATCATTACTGAAACATTACCATTACAACATATGCATTCTCACCTGATGCAAGGAACCTGAGTGTGACCAGCAATCGATCCTTTGCAGAAATAGCTTTCCTCATTACTGTATCCATTTTTACAATCCTAGGTCCTATCTTCAACAACACTATTTCGATTTCTTCTGCTGTCATTCGTGTAAAATTTCTATACTGCTGTGTGTCTGTTATTTTCAGTTCTATCAGTAAATTACTGCACGCACCATGCTCGTCACGTCTTCTAATCCAGTCTCTCACCCAGCACGATCTATTCTTTGTAGTGTTTATTTTACGTTTTGCAGTTGCAAGCACGAGGAGTGCAGCAGCCGCTTTTTGCTGTCCGGCCATGACTGCGCGAACCCACGTTACTCTCAGCGATCTGATGAGAGGACTCTCGATAGTACCACACAGCGTCTGGTGGATACAGTTATGATAGTAACTCTCATCAGCTATCGGCCAGTCCCTCTCAGACAACTAGCAGCTACTCTCGGAGAGTAACTTTTGTCGTTATTACGCTTCACGTGTATACAATTCGCCATACTTACTCTCGAGATCTCTTACACTCTCGAGAGCTAAATACTCTCACGTGGACACCCACCTGTATGTTCGCACTTCAACAGCGTATACAAAGTAGGTGAAGTCAATTCAACTACTGTCGAAAGAATGTTAACATCTGTTCTTAATCTTTTGTCTCTGCATGCTAGAATAGGCCTCAATTGGAATATGCCTTGTCTCTTGAAGTTCAGCACTCCGCTTTTTTCTCTGTCTTGGTATACAACTGTAGTTTCCCTTGCAGACGGGATTCCACTTCTCTACTCGGCCAGCCTTAAAAGTGATATGGTGCCGCTGGTATGTAGTTGCAAGGTGACCACTGCTCTGCCTGCAAGACACGTGGGTGCCTCTATTTCCTTAACATGCTGGCAGGGAGATAGAGGGCTGAAGATAAGAAAGGAACGGTGCCTACGACAGAATGTCGCAGTGTGGTATCTGTGTACCTGAACTTGTCAAGTTTTAAGTTTCCTCCAGCATATCACTTCATTATACATTCGGCGGCAGATGGGACTTTCTCAGCTTTCACAAAAAAAAAAAAAAAACACATACACCTTACCTAATTTCTGTGTGTATGCCACTCGTTTTTATAAAAAGTACCACTAATGTTTGGTCAACCAATTTGAGTTGGTGCAATAATTTTTTTTCTAATGCAAACCTGTTTATAAATATACGTTTCTTAGAATGTGGAAAAATACTAACAAATTGATAGATTGTCACTACAATGTACGAAAAAAAATTTTTGGGCATGAATGGCGGGATAAGTCCGGATTTGGCACACATTGAAAAAGTGGCTTGGAGGACGACGCTTCAACACCCATGATGAAATGCAGGACACTGTTACAACGTGGCTGAATAGGCAGGAGACATTATTCTTTGCAGAGGGTATCGGCAAGCTGGTGCATCGGTACGACAAATGCCGCAATCTGCATGGTGATTATGTGGAGAAATAGTGTAAAGAATGAAGTTTCTTTCGACATTAAAATAATTTCCTAATTCATTCCTGTATTTTTATTACAGCCGATCGGAGGTTGAAAAAAAAAACCCTAGTATAATAAAGAGATACTGTATTCCACACAACAGCAAATGCTTCAGATTCATCAAAAAAAATTTCAAAGAATGCATTTGTACGTTAATTTTGCACAAGGTTTCTGGTCGTGCACAGGTTGCACTGTTATGTTTTATGTCCAGTGCTTATGCTTTTTAACTGTGAACCAACCCTTAATGTCCATAGAATCTAAATGTGCATAAACGTATTTTTTCTGTTAGTGCAAAATGTCAGCAGTAAATTACTGGTAGTTACTAGTAATTAACAAGTAAAATTATTTATGACAAGAAGAGGAAGTATTTGAAATACATTATTTGTATTAAATTTAGTCCCGTTCTTAAGGCTACTTTTTAACTGCATTGAATACCACCACTTAGTGTAAATATGTAAGAAGTATAAAGTTGAACAAAAAAGTCATGTATGTACATATGCTACATGGTGATGTGAATGCTTGCATGCATACTAGTGTTTCTACTTTCACAAAAATGTGTGTTAAGAAGTATTGGTTGTGAATCCAGCTTTATTGTACGACAACACTTACTTGATGTGTTTTAGGTCATGAATGTGGTTGAAACATACTTCATGCTGAAGAGTATGTTTGTGGGTTTCCTGCAGCCTACAATGAAAGGTGTTTCAAGAACTGCAAGCCTCTGGCGAAAACATTATTTGAGGGTGTTGAGAAGACCTTTAAATCAGTTCTGGAAGTCTGTAATCTGACCATATCAGCTGGACTTATACCTTCATCGAAATGTTCATGGTTGGATGGAAAACAGAATGAAGACGCATTAAAGTGGAAAGGACTGGAAATGTCACACGAGTTGCAATCCCCGTAGCTGAAGAAAATGAACATTTTGATGAAGATACAGCTTTTTCATAATATTTTGACAAGGACTTTAATCCTGCCAATATTAGAGAATGCAAATTATATTTGTTGAATAGTTCCAGTGACATACAGGTGTCTCGGTCATATGCAAATCTAAAAACATCATATTTGAAGTTCAGTACATCTCTATCATCTAGTGCTCCTGTTGAGCACATTATTAGCATTGCTAAAGATATTGTTTTTAAAAGAGAAGGTATTTTTTCAATTAACACTTTAAAATGCAGTTATTCTGCAAAATTAATTCTAAATTTTAAGTCCTGACATAATAGTTGCAAAATTTTTGTAAGAGTTTATTTAAAACGGTGCTGAAAAGTAAAAGTATGTCACCATCGAGAGGCAAGATGATCGGGCAAGTTGGTACTGCTGAAGACTTAAGCATGTTGGACATGGACGTAAAAACACTTGAGGACACTATTCAAGGATTGTGCCTCACGAACTTTGCCCTAGGACCTATAAACAGGCCAGCTCCTACCACACATTAGATTTTCGAACACAGCCTACATGGGTACAACAATGATTTATCAGCCTGCATGACAGTGACAGAACACTATGTACAGTTTTCTCCTCACAAGAACAAAGAAGCCTTCAAACAGTCTCTACCGGCATACACACATCCTTACCCTCATCATGCTGAAACTACCCTTTTCAATTGCAGACTCTTCCTCCCCCCCCCCCCCTCCTGTGAAGGGCTGGAGGAGGATGACAGTGTAGAGGGGGCAAGATTTGGCTGATTTCTCAGGTTAGTGACCTGGTACGAAGACAAGTAATTATACTTGTAATTTATCATATTACGTTTTACAAATGTAATTTTTACTTGTAAATACAGTACAGTCTCGTTATAGCGAAATGTCACAGTAGTTCTGGGTTCGAACTTCGCTATAGCAGTGTCTTCGCTAAAGCCGAATTTGGCCAATTCTGACCCCTAAATCCAGAAATTGTTATTAATATTATTTAATTACAAAATAGTACGTTATTTTAACGAAGTATAGGTTAATAAAAGTATGTGCTGGTTACAGTGATACCCAACAAGTATGGGTGCAACTATTCACCAAGTCAAAACAGGCCAAAAACTCTGCGGCGTCATGTAAGTGTGGTTATCAATCGCTGGACTGCCTCAACTGTGTCTTACCCGTGCGGGCGTGCTGCAAGTGTACGCGCCGGCAGAGTCAACATAATTACACTGCCGGCCGCTACAGACTAATATAATCAGTTTGACGAGTGTAGCAATTTATTTATTTATTTTAGCATGCATGTCAGATGATAATTCTGTGTGCCCTTTCACACTGTGGCATGTGTCGAATAATTTGTGCACATGCCCGAAGCATATAAAAATCAGCTTGGACAGATGAATGTAATAGTTCACTTGTCCATTGAACAGATAATGCTAGTGTATTTGTCAGCAAAAAAAGTGATGCCAACATTGGTAGTTGCTTTATTTTCGCGCACTAGTCATTAAGCGTGTTTAGCGGCAGCACGAAGTTAAGTTGGAAGCCAATTGGTAGTAACAGAAGTGGGCGCACGTGTAGGCATTGACTTTGAGCAAGGTCACAAGTTCGTGATTTTATTCCGGCAGTGTGCCGACAGAAAACATGTCTGACCTACGTGAGCGCTACCAAATCTAGATTGACAGTTCGTTGAAAAGCAGTGCTAAAGCTAGATATGCTAGTTTTCACACACTGCCCATCACACGTGATTTTTTTTTACTTTTATTTTTCTTTCTTTCCCTTCAGCTGTCCAAACAAACTCGTTCCAAGACAAAAAAAATGTGACTTACTTTTGTTCCCACGCTATTCCTGACTGTGTGTATGATACTTTAACAACACAACGGCCAGCCCGCAAGGATTTATTGCTTCTCGTTCAAGTTTATGGGATGTTTAGTGTGTTAAATTATAATTTTTAATTAGTGTACAGTACATGTTGAAATTGCCATTAAACTAAAAGATAACATATATGGCCGACTGTGTGAGCATAAAGGTGAATCAGAACAGCAAATGCGACAAAAGATGCGTTCTCTCATCTGCCGTCCTTGCTGCTTATCTCAAGAAGCTGAAGGTCTACAGAGTAAAATATGAAGTTCTTGTTCCAAATAGCAGTGTCATCATTTGAGCTGAGTGGAAGCTTTTTGGAAGCGCCTGACAACAGTGTCTGGAAAGAGAGCCTTCGTCTTTTTATCTCTCCCTCCTCCCCCTTTCAGTCACGTGTTTCTGGCAGGCTGTGGTTTTTTATGTACAAGCCGGTTGAGGGAGGGAGAGAGACGTGACTAGCGCCTAGATGCAGGACCTCTAAGCACAGTGGCGCATGCGCAGTAACACCTTCCCCTCCACTCGTCCCTTCACTTTCCAACCCTACATGCTTTCTCACTCTCCAGCCTTTCCCTCCCTTCGCCATCCATACCCCCTTACATGCCTTACACTCTACGGAGGCTAACCTACAGGGTATGAATTAATTTACACAAGCGATTCTTTTGCAGTGCGTGTCAGTCGGAAACGAAGTATACCGTAACTGGAATTAAATGATACTGCATTGTCTTCTCACATTGTTTTTTCCTTACATTAGCATCCAACAACACAGTAAATGACTGTATGTCATTTTCCTCCAAGATGATTTTCACTAGTTTGTATATTTTGCTCATCAACGAGCGTGAACACTGCTATTGAAATACCTATACTCAACAATGTGTACTAAATATAATTTTGCCACAGCATTGTTATGTTGTGGTCATTTTTGGGAAATGCGAAAGGTACTGGGTTTGATTCCCAACCTCGGCTAGGTGTAAATTTGTATTCGTATAAAATGGTCACTGAAATGTGCCTAGTAACATTTGTCACAGAATCAGCTCGGAATACAAATTTACCTTGCTGCATTAAAAAATGAGGACGGGAGGTGTTGGGTACAGTGGAAGAGGAGGGGGTGGTACCAATGAGCGTAATATTTTATAAAAAAAAAAAATTGAATGTACTTATTTTTTTAGCTGTAAAGAGTTGGTTAAATAATCGAGCTGCTGATAATTTTCTTAGGGTTCTAATCTAAGTCTGATACATTTTTGTTTTGTTTTATTATTGAACATAATTGTACATTAAATATTAAAATAATGGTAATTTAAAAATTAAAAAAAAAATCTTTCCTACGTTACCTGAAAACAACACTTTAAAGAGCAATAATTATGTGTGAATATTACAACTTTTTTTTCGATCCAATATTGAAAAGTTTAAAAATGCTTATTTTGGACGTCTCTTTCCGTACACTCGTTACAAAACAATAAATAAACTAGTTATTTACATGAGTATTGAACTTGTAAAATTCTTGGTACTATAAGGTTGAACAGTCATGTCACATGGACTGTTTAAGATAAAGCTTATTGTTTAAAGAAATATCTTTCCGTATATGTAAAACAACATACCAATATGAAAATTTTAACATTATTATAAATTACAGTATTTATTTGTTTTAACATTGAATAATAATTTCAATACATATTATATTAATAACAACTTCAAGATCTCATTTTTCAAACTCTTCAAAAGAACAATAATTTGAAATCTTATATGAATGACCACTGACATTGTCTGGCAACATTAGTCACAGAATCACTCGGGGTACACTAAATTTACTGTGCTACATAAAATAATGAGTGTGGGATGTGTTGGGCACAGTGGCAAGGTGGGGTAGCCAATGCGCCTAATATTTTATAAAAATATGTAGATGTGTATGCCCTTATGTATGTACGTACATTTTTTTTTTTACTTTAAATGTTGATTAAAGATCAGCTGCTGATATTTTTCTAGGATTCAATTGTTTTGTTTTTTATTGATGAACATCACTGTAGGGCCTACATTAAATATTAAAATGACGATAGTTGAAAAATAAATTCCTACCTTAAGACAACATTTTAATGAGCGATAGTCACATGTGAACTTATTAACATATTTATGTTTTCGTTCCAATGTTGAATAATTACTAAACATTAAATGTTTCAAAATGCTTATTTTAAGAATTCTCTTTCCTTACACTCGTTACAACACAGTAATATGCAGTTATTTATATGAGTATTTAACTTGTAAATTTGTTGTTACTATAAAGTATAATAGTCATGTCACATGAACATTAAAAAAAAGCTTATTTAAAGAAGTATCTTTCCTAACACTTAAAACAACATACTATTATGAAAATTCGTACATTATTATTCATGTAATATATTTTTTATATAAAATTCTTATTTTATGTGTAACTGTAAATATTGAAATAACACTACAAGGAATCTCTTTACAACGCGTAAAGGGGCCGAGGTTAGCGCAGTGGTTAGAGCACTCGCCTCCCACTAAGGCCATCCGAGCTTGACTCCAGGCGGGGTCTGTCCCCATATTTTCACATACGGGAATCGTTCCGGACGATGTCGCTGGTCGGCGGGTTGTCTCGGAGATCTCCAATTTTCCTACCCCTTCATTCCAACGCTGCTTCATACATTCTGTCATCCCTCGTCAGTGCTAAAGGCCTGATGTCAAGGGCTAACCAAAAACTCCTCACTAACATTTAACAAAATACGCAATTTTTCCAGCACTTTAAACAACACAACGTTGAATTTTTTTTTAACGTGAACTTAAACTGTTGAGTAGTAGAAATAAAATAAAGTACAATTCAAACTCTTTTTACACAGACTTACAAAGTAAACTCCACCCTTCCACTCGCTCAGGCTCATAAGAGGTCTCCGTACCCGCGATTCAAATACGTTGCAGTGAGTTATGGCTATTCTTTTTTTTTACGTGAGACTATTAACACACATTATATTTGTTTATCTACGAAAAGAGCACACATTTCAAACAATGTAGCCATAACTATACAAAGTTTGTCACGTCTAGTTAGAAACATGATTTTCGGGCCTATAATAACTGCAAAAAAAATTATTTCCCAGGCTACTGTATCTGGGAAAATAACAACCGGATTAAAAAAACTATACAAACAAGCATTAGGATTTTGAACTATGCTGCACAAAAATAAAATAATTTGGTCACTGCACTGCACACCAGCCAATTGGCTAACGTGACGAAGCGATAATGAATGTAATTTACTGGTCAGAGGCACCCTTACCACTCCATAAATTTTTAATCTCTCATACACAAACTCAGCCTATTCAGGGAGGGTCATTAAGGTTGTTGAAGAGTGATAAAATCATAATTTTATATTTTTATGAAATATTGTTAGTTTTGTTGACGATACTTCTGAGTACATGTTACTCTTACAAACAATTTTAGCTCTCATAGTTTTCTCATAATGGGGTGTCAAAGTCAAACTTTGCTTGTTACACTGCCATGCATATAGTGAAAACAAACTTACCTACTTAAACAAAATAATACACTGTGAACTTCCAACCTATGAGCTACGCAATACAACATTAAAAAACCCACAGTGTAATATTTTGGGTTAAAAAATATTGCAAAAGTACAGAAAAAAGTAGTTTTTAAAATACAGAAACAGTTTGCGTGATTTTTTCAAATGTTTTACTACGTAGCCCATAGTACGTTATTTCACTGTGAATAACTTAACACACTTAAGTCAGTTGGTTTTCATTATTTGCATGGCAGCAGAACATGCAAATTTTGACTTTGGCGCACCATTATGAGGAAACTACCCCAGGTAAAATTGTTCAGTAAGAGGTAACTATACTCACAAGTATCGTCTACAAAAATTACATTATTTCATACAAAATTATTGACTATCGAATCATGAACACACTTAGTACATTTAACGAGTGCATCAAACCTGTTCTAGTTTTTATCGAAATATAATTGTAATCATACAAAAAAGAACACATTTTATCAGTTAAATACAACTAGTTTATGTTGAGAAAAATAAATCCTTAAATGGTACTGCAGAATTCAGGACTGAGGAAATCTCGTATCTCAATGAACAGCTGTTTCTCCAGCAATACAAACACCGAAGTAAAATTGTAACTTATTTACGGTAGATAAACATATAATTCTACTATTATTTATGTGCTCTCTATTACATGAAATATTTATTTGTTTTCTCCAGGACGTGGTTCGTTTTCCATGATCCTGCCTTTGTGTATGATGCCTGCTACAATTCTTGAGGCACTAGCCTTCTGGCGTTGTGTTTGTGTGAGTGAGGCGCGGCACCAGGGGCGAAGTTGACTGGCTTATCTGGTGCGGTATTACCTCTAGCGCAAGACACTGAAACGGCGTGGAGTGGTATCGTAGATCACTCACCTGACTGACACTCACAGACAATCCCATCTTTTAAATTGTGAAAATTTTAAAGTGATGAACATTGTGTGTTTCTAGAGTAGTTTCACATGAATCCCATGAGTATTGTTTAATATATAACATGTTGAAAAATCAGTTTTTAGCCATTTTGAGAGGTTTGGAAATGAATTTTCTAATTGATGTGATGTTTTGAAAGTACCTGTCAGTCATTGTTTGAAGTGCATTTTCCTTTCGTACATTGATACAATAGACATGTGTGGAACAGGTTCGTAAAAAACGTATTTAAAGACACGCTGCAATGCATTTTAAGCACATGTTAGGTGGGGCCCTTAAGGCTTTAAGTTCCTTTGGTTTCAAGAAAACTTTTGTTGGTTTGTAATTTAATTAAGTCTTTTTTGGGAAAATTTTATTTGTAGAGTAGTTTTCTTATTTTTGTCGGTTTATTGTCTCGGAGTAGTTTTCAGATGCGTGTCTGAACTCCTACACTTCTGAAGTGCCAGTAATATTGAACATGCCAGAGAAAGAAGTTTTTCTATTACAGAGAGTTCTTGTGTTTGTGTGAAATCTTTATTTTCGGTCATTCCTTAATCAATGCACTCTTCCGTGATTCAGAAGAAGAATGTGGCATTCAACTGCAGAAAATTTTACCCAGTTTAATTGCCACTTTTTCACTACTATTTGCATGCCTTCCAATAATGAGCATATTAGATTAAATCGGCTCTTTTGTGCTTATACTTTCAGCAGATATGTTTACACGGTGCACACGATGAATATATATTCAAATATTCAATGTAATTGAAAAGAAAAAACACAAACACTTTATTTTCAATGCAGTTAAAATTTTTCACACGAACTTTACTGATGTGTGCCTTCACCTAGCCTGCTTCTTTCTCGTGTAAAGTATTCTGCCAGTTTTAACATAGCAAAGTATGTTTGTGTTGGTAACTGCTTGCACAATATGTGCATGCAAACATTTTAGTGGTAAATAATGGTGAAAATCTTCAACAAATTGAAGGTTGTACATTACGACCGAAGTGTTGGATGATAGCAAGGCAACACGCTGGAGGATTGACGGCAGGGAAGGGGTACACTGCACGAGAGGAGCAGCAAGGAGAGGGAATGCGGCAGTGTGCATGCGCCACTGTGCTTAGAGGTCCTGGATCTAAGCGCTAGTGAGAGACATGTATTCTTATTGAACTCTCATTTGTAAGATTATCCGAGCAACCCTCTTTTCGTTAACCATACACAGGATCTAGGTCCAAGCGACAGAGCAGCGGGCTGATGCGCCCGGCCACGTCGCCGATGACTGTACGCATATTAAAATCCAAAATCGTAATCAATAAATAAAATCAGAAAAGCAAGCTGTATGTGAAACGACAGACAGTTGAAAGCACGATGACTAACTAAAACGTAGCCAACGTTCACCTGGGCTGAAAAGGATTTGGGGGAATTAAAGGGCGCAATTCTATTTTTAGAATGACGCGCACTTGAGTTTGGGGAGGGAAGCGACATGTCCAGGCAGAAGCATGACTCATGCGACAGTGCCTGCGTACTGGCATAGTGGAGGGGGCAGAGGCTGTGGTGACATGGGTCGGCGCGAGGGGTGGAGGTACTCTGTACATCCGGCTATCAAGATAACAAATACCTACTTTACAAGGTCACGTACATCGCTTCAAGCCTGCTTCACGTGGTCACGAATCTCGCTGCAAGGCTGCTTCACACGACTCACCATACATGTTTTTACTCATAAAATTCACTTTTTTCATGGAATTTTTTTGCGATTTTTTAATGGTTCCTCAAAAAGACTTCGCTATAACCGTGTTTTCGTAATTTCAGTGTTCGCTATTACGAGATTCGACTGTAGTAGCTTTTTGAAAAAAAGTAATTGTAATTTTCAATCACTTTTTCTAGTACTTTAACAACCATGATTATACGTATTCCCAATCATTTGGTGTGCAAAAAGACACACAGAAACAATATTTCTGAGCTCTTGAACATGGTTAGTTAAAAGTGGCACAGTTCCATACAACAAACTGTCATGGCCAACGTAAGGCTATCCTATGTACGGGCTGTAATGTTCGTACTCGGGTCGCTGGACATGGTACGTAATTTTAATTAAATGCTAGAAAAATTATTTTGCTCCAAAAATGTTTATTTTTCACAAAAATTAAATTCTACAGACGACACCAAAAGAGACAAAACATAACTTTTATAATGTAGCAATGAAGTAATTTAGGCTGGGTAGCTATGATGCTAGATATGCCATATCATCAGTAATAATACGCGTGTGGGTAAGCATGGCAAGGCACTTTCTGCAGTATTAACTTCTTTGACCTTCCTCTTTCTCCATACTCTTCACCTACTCTGCATCCTAAGATATCCTAGGTTATTCTCATTCTCTTTCTGTCATATACTGCAAATACAGTTACAGTCATTCTGTGTGCTAATACGAGTGGTTACTGATATGATTCACGTTAATTAGTGCTATGCTGTTTTGTTTTATGATAGTTATACCAACTAAAAGAAGGTAAGAATTTGTAACACTAAATCCTTAAAATCTGTCACTGTCTGTAAAATAAAATACAGCACACTTAGTAGAAACATTACCTTTGGACACCTAAGAAACGAGTAAAAAGAATTATAGATGCAGTATCTGTAAAAAAAATTCCAACAGAAATCTTAAGAAGTAAAAACTGATAACAGTATGTACATATTTTGAACATAACACTGCACTTTCCTTAAATTAATTTACTGGATTGCAACTTGAAGTTTCGTAGAGAAATGATAGTTAAACTGCTGGCAAGCAGAGGAGGGTGAAACTGCCTGTACCTTTGGCCGTGCACCCTTAGCATCAGCCGTCTCTCCCCCATCTCTCTCCTCCTTTCAATCTCTCCCACTCTACCCCGTGTGTGTGTGTGTGTGTGGGGGGGGGGGGGGGAGGAGGGGCACACGTGTGCGCATGTGTATGCACATGCGTGTGGGTTCATGATCTCATGGCAGATGCACAGTTAATTTTCCTGTCCCATTCCCCACAATCATCTGTGCGACATGCACCCCACTTTTGGAAAGCTAATTTTGGGGAAAAAATATGTGTATGTATGTGTGTGAACACATTACACTTGCGTTTATAATTAATTTTTGTGTTTAAGCTGTAGCTAAAACTTTTATGCTGCAGTGTTTTAAATTGCTTTGTTTGCAAATTACTACTGTATACAGACTTATGTGGTATCATTTTATGGGGAAAATATCTGACTCTTAATTGAAATTAATAACACATTTTGAAATTGTGTTAATTTTATGCCAATGATAGTGTATTACAATGTTTAAGCATAAAAGACACCTTCGACATAATCTTTTACTGTTGTAAGGCATAAATATGTTACTTTCAATTTTACGACAACAGCAATTTTACAATGATATTCTCGGAAACCATGGGCAGTTGTGAAACTGGGGTTAGACTGTATAGACGAGTAAAGATGTCTAGCAATAAATACAAATCTGGGGCCTTAAAACAAAATATTCAAACAGTAAATGTGGAAAAATAATGTGAAAAAAGAAGCTAATGTTCTACAGACAATGCAGTTTGAAGAAAAAATTATTAGTATGTATTGTAGTTCGAAAAGTTCAGAATTTTTCCTTGTCCTTTCCTTCTATATTTTGTTATTATGTACAGTTATTTACAGTGAAATTACATTTGACACAGATCATGCCACTAAAATAGGTCCAATACAAAATGGGAGGGCAATCAACTTTTATTCTCCCTTAAAAAAAACTATAGAATTGAGATGAAGTTGATAAATTTAAGGTCCTACAGGTAACTTAGCTGTAGATTTTCCACCGATAAATTGACGAGGTCATTACTCGAGATCTCGTAGGAATGATAAAGCTCAGGGTACACGTGACAATGTTGCCCTTATCAATCCTCTGCTAATGTGTTTTGAACTCCCAAAACAACTCCAGATAGGCAGTGACCTTAACTGAGAATACTGTTTTAGAAAGTGCTACACTTGACATGTAATTTACACTACAGTACCATGTACAAACTTGCACATATATCTCTTGAGTTTGGAAAGTTATCTGTTCGCTGGTGCATTATGAGAAGAATTTTGGTTAATAAGTAAATCAACAAGCCTTGGTCCCAGTTAGTTTGGATTAGTGGGATTGTACTGTATACAAATGTTAAAAGTTTCTTATCACAATTTCATGAGAAAAATTGGTGGAAATTGTTTTCAATTCATAAACAACCTTGAAGAAGTGAATTCACACCTGAACTACTGAACGTGCACCAGACCACTACCACTAGCTGTGACTGAACTCACTTCAACAGTTCGACAATCAGCACACTCCTGACTCTAGTATGAATGCAAGTCAGAGAATGGATAACAATGACAATCTGACTATGCATGAGCAGATCACATTTTATATTTGCCAGTAAATTATGGTACCAAGAAATGTCGTAGCAGACAAACACACCTCAACTTCTAGTAGTAACTATTCCCCAAAAGTCTTATCTGCTCCCTGACTTGTGTTCTCAAACTGTAGGATAAGCCAATGTACAGACAAAAGCTTGACCACACAGTATTTATGGCCCTTTGATACTACGGAACTGTAGCATGCTAGCAATCCTAATGTTGCAAAGAGAAAGTGTGACAGTCTCAAATCTCAATAAATTAAGCTTACACAGATGAGTATGCAAGTACTTTATTGCTTCACATTGTGGATGGTACATCAGCTAGAAACAGAGGAGATGTTAGCTTGGCCACTTGTAACTGACGTCGTACTCAGTTGATGATGGCCCGCAGCAGATGGTACTGTGTTTACGATACCCAGGCGTTGCCATATTGCGACAGCAAGCTGTGGCCTGAAAAACATTTGGTCACTCAGGAGAAGCTACTACTATTGTTAGTTATTATGAATAAACAAGTCTGTTTCACTGTGGACTCACTCGTTGCATTAATAGTATTAATATTCCGAATTCAATTCATGACATACGATGGCGATAAAAGGTACTTCCAGAACGTCAGTAAATTTCACAAATAGTGAGAGGTACCTTAAATTAATTTCATTATGTTTTCTTTTAAGTTCCTACCTCTGCAATAAAAAAATCAAGGGATACATTTTTTTGACTTCTAGCAGCAAACAGGGCTTGTATCTTATGTAAAACACATTTTTTATTTTTAAAATAAAAGTGTACAGCAAAATAAACAAAACTTTAGCTAAGGGGTGGAATGAGTTACTAGTTGACGAGTGGCGTAATCACTGTTAAGAATAAAACTTGCATTCTTTTCTTGCAATTTTCGTTTGGATGCTGATAGCTATTGCTTTTTATTGCCAATTTCTGTGAATGTTCTGCTTCGGACTACCTGTTAGCTGGTACGTACATAGCAGCGTATTCAACCGTTAAGACTGACTTGAAATAAATAACACATAAATGTCAACTTTTACGAACTGACTGTTATTTTTATGTATTTTTTTTTGTTTTCTCTTGAAATATCACAATTTCCTTGTCATGCTCCTGATGTCAATGAAATGAGCGCCTTTGCTATTGCATGTATGATACATACTTGTAGTGTAACGCGTTGGGCGATACTTAACCAAGATAACTTTACTTTACATAATTGTTGACTTAACCTCTGATGTGGCCGGTTGTGATCGTATAGGTTTGCTGTATCTACATGAAATTACAAACCTGTTGGCGTGACTGTTTTTATTAATTAACTTTAAAAAAAAAAAAAACCCACTTTGCATACAGAAACTTTAGATTTCAATCATAATAGTCTTCATCATTGTCCAAGCCTGACGCTCCCGGGAAAGAACAGCTCAAAAAAAAAAAAAAAAAAAAAAAAACTTATAATTTATAAATTCAAACTAAATTGTTAAAAAAACCAAAAAACACGCCACATCTCAATAGTACGTCCTCGCGAACGCGAGGCCTCTACTCAAGGACTAGTATACATGGCTGCTCCGCCACCTCGCTGCCACACAGCCCGCACAAACATCTTCGTCAGCGTCCAAAAACCTAGTCACAACCATCTCTATCGGCGTCCAAACAACAAGTCACACAACCATCTCTGTCCGCGTCCGAACACCAAGTCAATACACAACCATCTCTGTCCGCGTCCGAACAACAAGTACTCAAAAATGGCCGACCTCGCGAAGCTTGCTCTCTCCCTGCAGCGCCTCTAGCGGCCACCCAGCGCACCAAGGTAAAACATAACGGAAAATTAATATTAAATTCAATATAATAACAAACTATAAACTTTTGTACTTTAAAACAACTTGTAAATTGAAAATATTCTTCTGAAAACCATAATTACATAATAATTTACAACATAAATTTACATAAATTTGAACCACGTGTCCTTTCATTGGCTCAAGCCAGCCCGCGCAAACATATTACTGTCTCTCTCGCACACTCAACGAGCGGCGGCGCACGTGCACTTTGTGAAAAGTAAAAGTATTAGAAAAACCGTTAAAAGATCTAAATATAGCGATTCCAGGAACTGGGCAGGCACACCTGTGCCATCAAACAGAACTAGCCAACAATACACCCAGCGCTGAGTTACAATACAATAACAGTTAAGCTGCAAATTATAATATTAGATTTAAATTAAAACACAAAATTGCTTCAGCCTAAACAAACCAAATTAGCTACATATAAAATTTAACAATTTCAAAACTGATACAGATAAAAGCCAAACAACTGTCAACAATACCTCAAAGTAATTATACAGGTGCACAATCCTTTATCCGAAAACCTCGGGACTAGCAGCATTTCAGATTTCGGAATTTTTCGGATTTCGGAATAAATTTTGATTATGCCTTGTGCATTCAGGGATTTAGGGTTTTGGGCAAATATATTTATTACCGGTAAATAAATACAGTGGATTCTCGAACCACCGTTATTTGATAGACCAACAAAAAAAGAATGCGGGAAAATAATAAACGACTCTGTCTCGTAAACAAACTTTATACATAACCTGAACTTGCATTTTAATAATAATAGATCCTTGCAAACGGGCTATCACCTGGTGGCAAGTCCACATCCTCCCACTCATTCTCCCTCCAGACCACTTCTGAACTGCCCCACACTCTCAACCCTCACCAGCTCCTTCCTTAGCACGTTCCACTCCCTCACTGACCTGACCATCATCGACTGCCTACCCCTCTCCGTCCTCCTCCAAACTCTCTGGAGCTTCTCACTGTTGTTCCCTCTCCCTCTGTAATCACTTCTGATGAAATGAGTACCCAACCCTCTCCATCCCCCCACACCTCTCACCACCTTGAACAACCTAATAAGCCACTCCACTCTTCACCTGTCTCTCAAAGTACTCCAACCCATTTCATTCATCATCACTGATGGCCTGTAGTTGGAAACCAACAGCCGAAATTAGTATTTAAAAACAATTTATTAAATTCATTAAAAAATTTCATTTCCTAACAAAATCCAACTTGTAAAAAAGTAGAGATCTGCTACAATAATCACACTCGCTAAAATTTTGCAAAGTAACCATACTTTAAAATTCCGTTACCAGGCATCATAATGTCATAGAACATACGAAGCAAAGTCGTAGATGTTGGGTACATTTTCGTAACTGCCAACTTAGGAGTGCTGAATAGGTTTTCATTGCAGCCAACTTATGAAATAAGTAAACACATAAGAATAAGAAGAACATTGCTTGCTGTCTCATTGTAGCCAACCTATGATACTATCGATTGTAACGGATTTCGATTATTTTACGCTTTTTTATCTTTGCTAAGCGTAGAAAAATGAACTACGCATACAATCTTTGCCAAATGAGAACTACGCACACAATCTTTGCCAAATGTACGTTATTTGTTTTGAATGGACGACTGGACGAGCCACTTGACTCAAATTCATCAGTTGCTGTGGAAACAAAAATTTCGCCGCCAGTGCCTCAAAAAAATTTCGGATTTTGGAGCTTTTCGGATTTCAGAATTTCGGATAAAGGATTGTGCACCTGTATAGATAATAGTAAATTCAAAGGTTAAACATAAGGAAATAATAAAATAAAAACAGGAAATAATAAAGGCCTAAGTGGTGGGTGGACCGCCTCACAATAGTTCATTTTCAACCATTATACTGTACTAAAAATTTTTGCTACATAGTACCTATCATATTACTTGCATATTGTTCAAACATTACCCCTGCTTAGCCAAGCCGCTGTTAAGGCAGTACTACAATTGAAATAACCACTGTTCACACATTCCTAAATCTAAATTTTTTATTTTGTTAGCTTTGAAGTGTAACAAGTAGAAGCCCATTTCTATGTGTATGATGTAATCTGTTCTTCAGCAAGAATGTACAATTACTGTATTTCATCGCACAATCGTCGCCACTGCGTAGTCACCGCTTCTATTTTTTTTCAGTTGAGAAAACTGGTACCGGTACAGTAGAAATACTTTCATCGCATAATCGTCGCACTGCAATGATTTGTTTACGTTTCTGCACCAGAGATGTTATCACGTTCAAGTACGAAGTCAAACACTCAAACCAGATGGTTGCAGCAATAATTTATTTTAGTCAGTCCCAAAATATTCGGCTGGAATAAATGTGCAACATCATAGTGCTACTAGCTTGTTTAACAGTCTGTCATCTTGTGTGCTCGTCTTGTTTGTGGACTCTCCCAACTAAACATAGCATAGCTATGATGCCTCTAAAAGGGCCGGTTTCACCATGCAAGATTAACTTTGTAGAAAATCGCGATTACATTATCGAGATTACAAGTTAATCTTCCATTTTAATCTCGATAAAGTAGCTTGTGTTTCACCACGAATTATCTTCCTCCAAGAAAATCGAGATAATATTATCGCGATTTTCTGAACACGGGTGTCTGTAGAGTTGCCTTAAACGTACGAAAACTCCCGAACAGCTGTC
>PNEQ01000980.1:0-35215 GCA_003012365.1 Medauroidea extradentata | reverse complement strand
CGGCATCTTTATTTTTGATTAAATAATATACAAGGTTCCTAAACATTTCCTACAAATACTTAATCAAAACCGTAAATAAAATCGTAATCCAATATAATCGCGCATAAAGGTCGTCAATAATCAATCCAGTCAGTTCCAAATAAAATCCAAAGTCGAAATCCAATAAAATAAAGCCAAGAAACTTATGCAATATCACAAGGTGTATCCAAAAACCAAGCTACGCGCGAACTGTGTACACACACAATGGCAAGGGCGACGCACGAGACAAAGGGTTTTTTTTTTTGTGTCGCCCTCTCATTTGCTGACCTTGCTCGGAATCACAAAGGAGGGTATAAGGCCGTGCTAGAATCACCGAAAGAAATAACCATAAAAATTGAACAAACACTTTTGAGAGATGCATGCTACAACACACCGTACCGCTACTTAGCCGCCGTAAGACCGTAACAGGGATAGAAACCTGTCTATTCTTACGGTGCGGTTACGGTTATTTTCATACGGCTACTTTACTGTCGATGTAGCACGGGATTAAGGGCTGAAGAGGAAAACGTGAGCTGCTTGGCTATCACTGTTGCTACGCACGCAGTCGATGTACAGAGCAAGCTATAGGCTGTTCACGGTAAAGTGAACACTTTTCAAAACTATTTCCACGAGAACAGCAATCAATAAATATATTTTGTAGTGGTCGCGGCCGTAAAATTTCAGTTGAGTTTAAAATATACGCTATGTCTAATATAAAAACGGAAATGTTTATCATAAATAGGCGACGGAAGAATGCAAATCGGCCGAGAGAAAACAGTAACTAGGTGCTCAAAAGTGTTCGTTTTTCCGTGAACAGCCTTTACGCGTAGGCTGTAGACAGTGCGCGTGGTGTGAGTAGGAGCAGAAACGGAGAGGGAGAAAGAGGACGGAAGAGAGATGCGTCATCACGTTACCTGCTTATCTTCGGTGTTGTGTGCACGGTCAAACTTACCAGGCGCGTGGCCTACCTATCCAGGCGCGCTGCGCAAATGTATTTCAGGAGACGTTTTTAGAGTTTTTCTCAGATTTTTTTCTTTAATAGCTGCGACTTATTTATTAACGGACACCACCTCTATTATTATGCACGCTTTCAAACGTATTTTAAAACATCATTTCTACTTTAAATAGTATTTTTAATACATGCACTTTTCGATTTTAATTTTTTTTTTAAGGGGATCGTGAATATTGTCGTAGTTGCGTTGTTGTCGTAGTTGCCGATGACGTAGTAGCGGGGTTCGACTGTAATCAGTATGCCATTTGGTAAGAAATAAAGCGGGAAGTACACTAGACCCCCGATTTTACGAATACTCACGGTTCCTCTCATCGCATTCGTAAAATCGCTACCTTCGTAAATTCGATAGCGGCTTATTTTTGCCCCCCCCCCCCTTCCCCCCCTTCCTTAACAGAAAATTTTAAAATTGCATTTTTTCTGCAAAGTGTCTCTAGGGCTCGACTTCCGTAGTGTTTTGCGGGAAATTAATTAACGTAATAATGTAAACATAAATTGATATCAGTAGCCAGATGTCACACTGTTGAGCGGTAGATATGACCTGACCCTTGTCCCCAAAAAATGAGAAAATCGAGATTCTGAGTGTCTTCTCTCGAGCGAATAGACCGTCTTCCGTAGCATTTAACGGAAAAATAACGCAAGTGATAGTTGAAATATAAATTTATTTCAATAGGCAGACGTCTTACGATCAAAAGAACACCGCTAACAATAGATATGATAGACCTTTGTCTTAAAAAAAGAGAAAACCGAGCTGTCGAGTGCCTTCTCACGAGCGAATAGCCCGATCTGCGTAGCGTTTAATGGAAAAAAAAGTAGGCATTCCTTACTAGTAAAATGCCCTTGTAAATTATTCACCAAAGAAAGAAGAAATAAGCGGATGTATTTATTCATTGCACAGTTTTATATAACTTAACGTAAAAACATTCCCTAGACGTTGTTGTTGAATTGTACGAGAACGTAGATACTAGTAGCGTGCAGAGCGGACAAATAGCGCAACTGTACGAACGTTCACCAGATGGGAGATAGATAGCGGCACCGTAGCATATACAGACGTTGTTCCAAAAACGCCATTTTGTGACGCTCTTACCTAAAATCGTCGAGAATTACATGTATAAGTGATTGAAAATAATCACTTTCACAGTCAGTATATGCGGTAAAAATAAATTAGGAGTTCCGGGATTACATAATACACGAACGTCTATTTATTTTCCGAGTTCGACATACCCGGAGACAAATGTTTCTACACTTGGATAATAGGTAGCGCTATTATCGTGCTCACTTGTGAAACGCACATTTTACGACACGCAGTAACGCATTGTTTAAGCAAATTATGCGCCAAGTTAATAGTTTTAAATACGTATGGTGTTAACACGATAAAGAAAATTATCTCGTTATTGTTCATACGGTTCGCGTAAAAAAGGAAACTCATTCGGTGCGAGACGAGAGACATATAAGACGTCGTGAAACAACCTAGGAGGAGGCTGTACTATAGTTAAATGAGCATATGCGCATGCGCTGGAACTTTGCGTCTATAGTACGACCTCAATATAGATCCTAATACGTCGTAGTTGGAGACAGGCCGGCCGGCTTGATACACGCGGCGCCGCCGCGCGGTTTTCAAACTATCACTGCCACATTTTTAAACTGATTTTCGCTATTTTGGTTTTATTTTTAATATTGTGACTTACCAAGTATTAACTGCAACTCTACAATTCATATTTTAATGCCGTGAGTTAGATACAGTATGTTTTATTCTCTGTCAACGTAATTCCTTACAATTTTTTTTGTCATATAATTTTGTTATTTTTTGAGGGTTCATGAGATTGTATTCGTAGAATCGCTACCTTCGTTAAATCCAGGGTTCGTAAAATCGGGGGTCTAGTGTATGTTTATCTAGTGTACCGCTGCTACTTGAATAACAACTTTGTCAATTCATCTTAGTAACGAGCTGGTGGCTGCAAAGTGTAGTGCGTGTGCACTCACTGGGAGGCTAAGGCAGGAACCAAAGGAGGGTTGGGGACATAAGGCATGTGTGTCAAACATACAGTTAACTTAATTTAGAACGGAAGTACATGCGCAGGATGGCCGCTCGTTGCAACAAAGAAAATCCTCTGTTTTTTCCCTCGTGGAAAATCTGAAAATTTCCCTGTATTTTGCAAGTATGAAAACAACATTTTGGCATTTTATTCAACACGTTTTCCAATAAAAATAAATATTTTAAGTCTTTCTGACAGACACTACTGTCAGTGAACTTGACAAAACATTCACTAGAAATAACTACAAACTTGAAAATGGAGTGTAATCACACGTACATTAGCGGTAATTTTTTCAGTAAAAATGTTATAATGTTCTCAAAATTTTATTATATTCCTTCATATGACTTGCGGAAGCTCAAACTGAACCAGGCAATATAATTCCCTGAATTGTCTCAGACGAACCAAAAATTCCCTGACATTTCCCTGATGTTTCCAGGTGTTTCACAATTTCCCTGATAATTCCAGGTTTTCCAGTTGGTAGGCCACTGTGAATGCTGCTTTTAGTTAAACTGCTGTATAGCTGCTTAAATATTAACTATAAGACTAGCAATAAATGCAAAAAAACTTAAGTGCAGGGTGGCGAGCGACCGGGAAAAGTCAGGGAATTTAAGACGTCTGGAGAAGTCAGGGAAAAGTCAGGAAATTCTTTAAAAAAACCTCGAATTTCGAAATTTGGTAAACGAAAATTTCGGCGATCACAACCTACCATTTTCTTGGTACATTTACCAATTTTATAGTTCCATAATATTTTTTTCGTACAGATATTGTAGCTGTGTGGAAGAGTGGATTTGACGCGTGGTACCAGTTTTTCATCTCAAATAAGATTTTTTTTTGGCATTTTGTACCAGAATTTTTAGTGGTTTACCCAGTGTTGACAGACCAATAGTTTCCCTGACAATGTGTTGTGATGTTTTCAAGTTTCCACAGTGGTAAAAAATTACTTTCGTGGTGTTTCTTGCATATTGTTTGCAAAATGTCGAAAATTTTAATGAATTTAGTTAATAACATGGATTTTAAATATTTGTGGTCTTTTCCCCAAGAGTTCGACGTAGAAATTGAAGGCATGGACTTGGCAACATAGGACTCTCAGTTCGCTTTTGTTCTTAGCATGCGGCATGCTGATATTTTCGTAATTGTTGTCGGTTGTTTATTGTTTACTTGGCGTGGCACAAATATTTTTTCTATGGTTTTGCGAGTATTAATATCTTCTCATCTTGTCTGAAGTCCGTGGATTTACATTTAAATTGTATTTTTTGTACCGTACCGCATAGTGGCGAAACACGCCTGAACGTTTTGGCTCGTGTAGTGACAAAGTTGTGTTAAAAAGTTACAGCACGTGACGTGATCTCGTGTGTGTTTTTGAAAATGATTAAGTGCATTAAAAATATCTGGAAATGTGTGTACAATGTGTGTTATTTCCACAACGTAATTAATTTAGGAAAATCAGTCATGGCAGGAAGAAAGAGACTGTATTGGTTAACCGATCCTACTACTATTAAATGAATCGCGAAGATCTTGGTGATTATTCTGCAAGGTGCATATTCATTTTTCTTTAAGCAACATGGACTGGCATTCCGTTATGAGCCACATTGAAGGCAGAAAATCATAAGTAGACTGGGAGTTTAAACTGTGAAGATAAGTCTTGGTGCTTTTTTCAAATCTGTACCATGTGAAACAATGTTTCTAGGTTAGTGTCACAGCAAAGAAACTTCAGCTACAGCGAGATAAGATAGATTTTTGCATCACATTTGGTCTTGCGTCGTATTTCATAGATGAAATGAGTTAATTGCTATAGGGGAAGAAAGTTGTAGTTCAACCTGGTTAATTTTATTGATATTTTGTTGGTCAGGGAAATAAGAGCAGCTGGCCTGGAAAAGTCAGGCAATTTTTTTAAGGATTTCTAGGCACCCTGTAAGTGACAACCACTGACAAATACTAAATAGACAAAATGTACTATAAAAAAACTTTTCCAAAACAGCTACAATTTAAAATTCAAGACATTAGTGGTCAAGTTTCTTGGAAATGATGCCAGAAAATGTGATGTTTGCTTTTGGAAAGTGGATTTTGATTGCTTTAAAATTGCAGTGCAGTAGAAATTTTCGTCATGCATTGTATGAAAAAACCGGGAATGAATGGCAAAATACAGCATTAATTTAGTCGGCAGCAAAAACATTGACAATATCAAGAATAAAATTGTTATGCCTACAAGTAGGAAATATAGGTGTGAAACACGAATTAATACATTAAAGGCAATTATGTTATAAATAAAAATTGAAATATTTATCCCTGGGCTAGTGTCCTTTACCGAATATTATTTATACGTACAGTATGTTTCGTAAATTGTGACGTCGATAGATGTAGCTAACAGACGTAAATAAATTTTACCTAATAGTTGTAATGTGTTAGGACTACGTGAAAAATCCTGGAGGATAATATAACCTATTTAACTGTTACATTTTATTGCACATACATTTTTTTTTCCAAGAAACGTGTCTGATTTAAGACTGTATAAACAATAATACATATAATATTGTGCTGGTCCCTCGTGTATTATAAATTTATTCCCACAATTCTATTCGTATGTATTTTGGTGTTGACATGGACTGAATCTTCAGATGCAACAAAAGAGTACTGTCAACAATTCAATCAATTTACAAATCTGTGTAAAGGAAAATATTTTAATCTTTAAATATTTTTACACACATTCGACAACTCTGTAAATAACAAACATTGAATGGTTATCGTTAGTCTGCTTGGGTAGCTCAAGCTAACATCTTATCACGTTTAAAGCACTGTACTGGAATTTCTCAGGAAATGTGGGAAATTTACTGAAAATTGAAATACAATACCACTTTTGCTGGACACCGTGAGTTTGTTGCAGAATTTCCCTTGCTGACACATATCTTGCTAGCAGGTTGCAGAGACCTTCAGCTGCATGGCTTCAGTGATGCGTTCAAGTGGTATGCAGCTGTAGTATACCGGAGACACTCCTGCTTGCCAAATCTAAGGTTGCCCCAGTTAAAACTCTCTTTCTCTTCCTAAGCTGGAGCTGTGTGAGGCATATCTTGCTGCAAAGTTACTGAAGTTTGTAGAGGGCTTGTTTTCTGATAGTGAAATTTGAAATGTTCATGGATTGGTCGGACTCTGTAGTTGCCCTGTCACGGCTTCACACATCACCACACCTTCTGAAGACATTTGTGGCCAACAGAGTATATCACAGATTGGCTCTTTAACTTGGGCAGTTCAGCAATTCCTAACATAGATGTCGCAATTATCCTGGTGAAGTGAGTTACAGTCGAACCCCCATTCTACGGACACTCACGGTTCCCCAAAATTTGTCCGTATGACTGAGTTGTCCGTACGAACTGATAGGACCAAATTTCGGCTTGACCGCAACCCCCCCCCCTCCTCCTCCCCTGGCCCGGACGGTGGACGTGAGAGAGAATCAGTAATAAGTCTCTTGGAGTATACAAACACGTTTTCAAGAGACATCCGAAAGCAGGTGTTCTTAGTACGCCGAAATATTCCAAGTAAGTTAATACTCCGTTTGTGCGTAAAAAATAAACGAGTAAACAAAACGATGAAAAACAAGAACGCAACGTCGCTATTATCTTTACGTGCAGCGGGCAATATTTGCCGTTTACTTATACTACTTGCAAATAAGACGTTTAATAGTGTTTCAGGTTGATGAAGAATAATCATTTTAATAGAATGCTGCAATATAAACAAAATAATGCTCGAAATGTACGTCAATAACTTTTAAACGTAAACAATTATAAACGAGGCATGTTGGTTTTTCTTTACGGGGCAGAAGTTGTAGTCACGTCTTTTTTCTATATTAAGTTAACGTTGGTTTGAACAGTGCAATAATATGTATATTCTGACTTAAATTATACTTCATTTCTTCAAAAAAGATTACAAAGTCAGTTAAAATGAACGAAAACACGTAGCGCAACGTCTCTGAACAATACGATACAAAATATGTTTACATGTTTCTTGTGAGAAAATTAAGTATTTTATCTTACTTCCTGTGATAAAACATAAATTAGTGAAACCAACAAATGCAATTATGAGCAAAACAATGTCCGTAAAACACGAACAAGTAAAATTAACGGTAAATGACTATAAAAATATACGGCCTCAGCGTAGCATGTAGGCCTAACTTCAAAATAGTGTGTATAAACGGCTCGTGATTATATTTGGCCTATTATGAAATTGTATGTAACCAATATATTCTGACGTGCACACTTTCCACTTCGAAATTGTAATCAAAACCCAAATTGCAGTCCGTGAAGACAAGCAAAAATCGAAATCGTACACTTAGCAAGTGATTTCTCAGGAAGAATGGTGCCGCTGTGACTTGTGTGGCCGAGGAGGGAGAAGAAAAGGAAAATGGCGGAGTGACAATTTTTTTTTTTTTTGCTTGTGACGCTCACCCAGTGCCGTCATTGGCTGGCAGCAGCAGCAATGGGCGGGGCATGAGCTATGATGAGCAGCACAGACATCGCCAGAGAGAGAGAGAGAGAGAGGGAAGTGAATGCCGCACTGACAAACAGCTTGCGGCAGGTCAGTGACCTATCTCGCGCTCTGTGGCTTACGCGCGCTACGGTGTTTCTTAATTAATTTTTGCCGTTTTCATCGTGAAACACATTCCTTTATTTGATGGTTGAGCTCTTACACCTATATTGCTTACACATATTGCGAATCATAACGACGTTTTACTTTTAATAGATCTCTGCAACTGATTTTCAATTACTAAAATTATTTTTTTTTTCCATTTTATTTTTTATTGTTCGCGGAAATCTGTACGTACGTACGAACGAAGTGTACGTACGAACCGGGTGCCGTACGAGCGGGGTTTTACTGTACTTCTTGGGTTGCAAATTCCTACAGGCTGTAGGATTTCTGGCATAGACGTGCTCAAATCATCTTCATGGAATTTATCCATGAAACTGGTGTTTGATGCATGTTAGTTGTAACTCTTTTGTACAATTTAAAAATATATTTGTACAGTTTTCAGTATAGTTTATATCTTGTTGTATCACTCTACAGAGGCTGCATTTAGCTACCATATCCGTTGCCATGGTTACCAGTAGTTTCCGGGTGTGACATTGGAGCAGTAGTGCTAATAGTATTCAGTTGGGCGAAAACTGCGAGCAGGATTAGAGGAGCAACTAGCGAGTTATAGTTCTGAGCTCAGCAGTTCTACAGGATGGCTACAAACAGCTGTAATTTAAATTCCCTGTCTTTTCCGTAGACCAAATTTAAAAAATGTTTTTTTTTTTTTTTTTTTTTTTTGTTTTTGTCCTATGTACATTGTTTACAACACTGATCAAATAGTTAAGAATCTACTAACAATATATTTTGCTCTTTACAAGGCGTGCCCCAGTACGCCTACAGTCAAACCTCGTTAATACAAACCCTGATAATATATAAAGTTCTCATTAATACAAAGTGGTTTTTGTTCCACTTGGGATGAGGACAGAAATTAAATACTACTGTAATAACTTTAATGTTCCATAACATTTTTCGTTATATGTAAATCAATGTAATATAAAGTCCTCTAGTTAACAGGTCATTGTGATGATAAGAATTTGAGTAGCTATTTAGAGAATAAACAAAATTATAAAAATTTTAGAAACTTTTTAAGGTTTTGGCCAACACCTGATAATACAAACCTATTTATTACAAACAGAAAAAATTTTGGTCCCTTCAGGTTTGTATTAAAGAGGTTTCACTGTATTAGGAACGCAAATTTTAATCCCTCAAAAGGGCTAAAAAAAATTACTGCTCAAGGGCTATCATGTATAAAGTAATGGGACTGGATTACTTGCTACTGAAAGCCTTAAGCCTATAAGAAAAATTATAAAACTATGGCACTGTGCACCAGTTTTAATACTCTGCGCTGCAGATAGATGCGAAGTGGTTCTTGGCACATTTGCTGCAGTCACTTTTATCACTCTCCTGTTGAGTTAGCATAAAACAAGAACCTTATCAGCCCACATGCCGCATGGCGGTGGAACTAGGTGTATTTACGTCGCAGCATGCCCACTTGCCTCACGTGTCGAGTGATCAATAATACAGCAGTTGTCATGGTCAAGGAATGTGGCTGGGGATGGCGACAAGTGGAAGGCTGTGCGACCCAACCACCACCTTGCCGTTCTGCCTTGCCTTCTCAGATTCCAGTCAGAGTTACATTCTAATGAACACAACCTGATGTGAAGCTAGAAGAAAAGGAGAAAAATTAAATAGTGCAGGGTTGTTTTCTTATTTGCTTCTTTTACAGTCTCAACTGCGAAGCTAGAGCCTATTTTTTTAATTTCCATGATGCAATAAGGAAAAAAGGAATGTGTAGTCTCTTCACACACACACACACACACACACACACACACACACACACACACACCTCCTTGCAATGACTTGAAATGGAAACAGACTATAGCTGGGGAAGAGTGGTAGGGGAAAGGCAAGCATTAAGCTGTGCTTTTCAGTAGATTTTCTTAAAATTTTCGACTTTTTTGACTCAAATTTTTCACGATTATTGAAAAAAGGGTTGTATAAGTGGAATGGTTGTAATATAATAAAGGGGGTCATATCAATGAGATTTTACTGTAGTTAGGTTTTTGTTGGACCAAAAAACAAGTGTTGTGTAATATTTTTTAACAAAGAAACCAAGGGATGCCAATTTCACGGAATGTGTGAAATACAATAAATTTCACGTCATTAATTTTTCTACACGGTTTACTTTTAATTTAAAAAAAAAATTGCTACAGTGCAAAACACTTTAGTAGGAATGCCATTCATTTTGAAACAGACAAAATGTATACAGTGGAACCTCTTTCAATTGAACCCACATGCATTGAATGTTTGCATCTATGGAACATTTTCTGTGGTCACATTTCTTATTTGTCTGCATTTCAAGTCTACATCCATTGAATGTCTGCTTGTATTGAAATTTTTTGTCTGTCCCCTGAGAAACGATGGATAGAGGTTCCACTGTATTTATATTGCTTCAGCCCGTTTTTAGTTTTATATACATATAACTTGACCACGACATTAATTGAGGGCTTAGCATCATTGCCACTACTTTCATCGCATGTGCACACACTTATGGAGAGGAAATCGACCCAACTAGTTGTAAAGTACATAAATATAAATTTTAGTTAATTTGTCGTCACTGATTGTTGTCTACATGCTCCCCAAACCTTGATCTCTTCCTTGTGAAAGCCTATCAACGGGACCTGCACGAGATTCCAGTGTTAGGCCGAACCTCCACATTGAATTTTTGATCCAAGCTGCCAACAAGCCTCTACTTGAGGTTAACATTTTATTAACTGATACATCTCAGCGACAGCATCTTAACTCGTTGTTAATGTGTAGATACCCTTGGGAGATGCAGCACTGTACAGAGCTACATGTCGTAAAAGTAGAAAGCTAGTACCGTGGACTAGCACCGTACACCCCACGTGACTTCACCAAGCGTTGCAGCCTTGTTCTCGGATTGGCTACAGTTCTGCTCCTGTGCTAGTAATGCCTGCACAGCTGAGCCTTGTGCTACGTTACCTTTGCACCACATCCATTACATGCAATGACTAATGTAGCTTATTTGCAATAAAGTTAGCAGTTTGAAGCTCTGGTCAGTTTATTTTGTAGAATCAAAATTCTTTGAGTAACTTATAAAGAAATGGGCTGTGTTTATTTGTTATGAATGGTATGGTTGGCTAGTCAGGTGTCAGTTATAGATCATCCTTGCGACAGTACGTACAGTGCGTGAGATTTTCATTTTCCTATGTCCAGGTTAACTTTATAAAATGCCTCCCATCATCCTCTGTTCTGTCACCACTTTTCCTCTTTTACTCTGTCCTATTTGCCAGATAATATCAGTACTGATAACTGACATACCAGTGGGTAGAGTTCAATGGTTAATGTGGGTTGTAACAAGGTGTGGGTGTGCTACAGGTGGTGAGGACAGCGCTGACGGATGCTGCGGGAGTAGCATCACTCCTGACGACTGCAGAGGCTGTTGTGACGGATCTGCCCAAGGAGGACAATCCTGCTGCAGCAGCGGGCATGGGCGGTATGGGTGGAATGGGTGGTATGGGAGGCATGGGCGGCATGATGTAAACATAGCCTCTCTTGGGTTAGTACGAGGCATTAGGGACAATACCGTGCGTGCAACTACAGTGTGTCGTTCACTCACATCTTGCCTGTTACTGGATCACAAAAATCTCAGAATGTGTTGTGCAAGTGTCTTGTTGAAGAAACTTTCTTGTGCAGCTGTTCGTGTTGTTGGCGCTTGTTAGTCTTGATCTACGACGAGTGTTTGTTCTACATATTCATTTCAAAGACTCCATTATCTCATTTGAAAGTTCATTTTCATGTTATGTAGTAATGTTATGTGTTTGTGTTGCATTTATTCATTCCATGTTTCCATAAAAGACTAACAGCAGAGTGAATGCCTGGATGTTGTTAAGCAAAGCTGCAAGACTAGAGATACACTATGATCTTCCAACTTTGTTTTGGTTGCAGATTATGTAGGTAGTTTTACACAATTTTTGTCTTTGTAAGTTTTTGTTTTATAATAAATAAAGTCGTATTTATCAAAATAAATGTTTTGAATGATCATCCAGTGCTGTTTCCAGCCCATTACTGGGCAATGCAGGAATTCTGTAAGTGACGAACATGATTCTTCGTTGTGTAAAAGTGAAATTCTGATGAATCTCGCTGTCGAACGCATAACAGTGTGTGATGGGTTGGTGGAAATGTTAACAATGTGGTGAGGTTATGTATCTGCTGTGTCGTTCGCTACACTTGCAAACTGTCACATACAGTATGTGTGTGTATAATATGTATGGAAAGCAGCTCCACTATAAAGAACATAAAGTGACTAAACATTTCACTAGTTTGCTATTGTGAAGTTCTTCATATTGAAACACAAGCATTGTTATAAGTAGCCCGAAAAACATGTGGGGCATTCCATGTCATTTCACACAACTGTTGGCATCACCATCTCCAAACTCAATGAAACTTGGTTAATTAGCAGTAGGTGTGCAGGAAAGTGCATTTGCAAAGTCACAACCCCCTGCGAGTGATATGTACTTTTTTACAGCAGGGTTGCCAACTTGTCGAAAAAGTGGCATTTTTGCTGCGCAAGGCCTGCTAAAATAGTTCACAGTGTTCTTACAGTCCTGGAACTTTGACCATGTCCTTAAAAGGCCTTGAAAAGTCCTTGAATTTTTGGGTAACATATTCCAGCTAGATTCTTAACATTAAAATCCTTTCTTAGAAATATAAAACCATATTTTGCCTATGCATTATTTCTGTATGGTCATTTACTTGAGAATAACAAACATTTTGCAGCATCTGTGTAATTAATATACTTCTCTGGCATGCCACAGCATGTTCTGTTATTCCTAATGTTTCTATTGTATGTGTTCATGGCAAGTAGTACCCAGAATCTAAGAGTTTCATGGCAAAACTTTTTTTGGAGAGGAAACTGACAAAAATAGAAACAGAAGAGCTTTGAAAAGAAAGTGTCCCTTATGAAATGCCGTATTTACGTGAGTAGAAAAAATAAATTACGTGTCTGGTGTGAGAGGCATAGCATGCATTGCATGCTGTAGAGCGAAATGTCTCCCACAATGTTTCTCAAGTCAAAGTTAATTTCTGGTTTATTTTAGTGATGGATCGATTCTGATTCCAGAATCGATCGATTCCATTGATTCCACTGGAATCGAAATCGAACCGAATCCCTGGTTTTGGAATCAATATGACCGATTCTTAAAAATAAACATCCCTGTGAACATATTTTAGTTTCACATGTATCACTGATCGGCAGGAGTGATTTTGTGTACAAACGGCAAATTATTTGAAGTTTCAGATATTATTGTCGCGCCGATATAGTACACGAAAATGCAGTTCTAATTCCATTGGTAAACGTCAACTATAAAATAAACTTATTCGTCGATGATCATCATCACATTTGTTTAGACAATTACGTTGCATTACATTCAGTATCAAAATAAACACACACCATGCTGGACAGCTAGTAACGCCTATATCCCCAAAAATAAAAACTACAAATCATCGCATAATCGTCGCATCACAACGTTTTGTTTATGTTTCTGGACCAGAGATGTTAACTACGTTCAAGTGCGAAGTACGACACTACTATAACATAATGGTTGCCGCAAGAATGGATTATAGTTAGTACGAAAATATTCCACTGGAATGAAAATGGAACATCATAGCGCTACTAGTTTCATAGTCCGCCATCTTTAGTGTTTGTCTCGTGCGTGGACTTGTTCAACTGAACGTAGCATATCTATGACGTCTCAAAATAATATTAATGAAGTTTGTAAATACTGCAACGGTAATAAACGGTAGCGAATATGTAACAAAATTGTTCCGTCGTTAATTATAAATCACTTTTTAATTCACAAATATTTTTTAATGTATGTCGGCAAAGCAGAAAAATATTGATTTTTTTTAAGTACGACTCGCAGAAGCCGGTCAGTTTTTATAATAACCAAAAGTTCCTATTTACCGGTAAATTTTTATTCACAATATTTACTACGTAAGTACCGGTGAATACTGCTGATCACGAAATGTGTTCGCACCAAATGTGCATATTCAATTACAGTATGCACAAAATTAGGTTGCCAAACAAAACCAACCTAACCTCCAAGGCCTAGTAAGTTATATAATTTAGTCAGACTGCACAGATCTTGTTTTTCTAAACATACAAATAGGCCTATATGTGTGTTTTATGTATGTAACCTATTTCATGTAGTTGCATTTCTTTCAAAGCGACTATGAAGGTTTTACGTATAAGAAAATAAAATTAGATAAAAAAACTTAAAAGAAAGCCTTAGAATCGGACTAGGAATCGAAGAATTGAATCGCAATTTTAAGAATCGATGTTGGAATCGGAATTGGTGAATTTTAGGAATCGACCCAACACTAGTTTATTTATCTTTGGCGAACTACTTCAGCTCTAAAGAGAGAGGAGAAAAGAATTAGAAACATTGTAAATAAAACCTTAATTAGTCAAATAAAAATTTTGTCTAACAAATGCAATGTACTGCGGTCCTTGAAAAATTAGTAGTATAAAATCCTTGAAAGTCCTTGATTTTTTAATTGTACGTTTCTGTAAAAACCCTGAATTCAAAACTTCCTTTGTAGTTAAGCTAGAACCTTGATGTGTGTCTTAAAGTAAAGCTAGAAAAGTGCATTTTAAGATAAAAAAAGTTTCCCAAATATTAGCAAAGGTTTTGTTTAAGGTCATGTTCATGTAATCTGTGACCTTGAAAAGTTCAAAAAATGTATTTTTGGCTCTAAGTGACATAAGTTTCATTTTGGGATTGACCTGGGATCAATAGCTGGAGCATTCTGAATTAGGTTGTGCTTACTAATAATACAAATTAGACATAAACAAATTTAAAAAAAAATTTAAGTCATACATGGATTAAACACTGACATTCTTAGATATCACCTTATTTACTCGTGCATAGCAGGCATTTTTATTCCAAAACAACTTATAAAAATTCAGAGGTGTGTACTATACACGGAAAATAAAAAAAAATAAAAACGTGAAATAAAGGTCAGTGCGTCGGTTGATTGGCGGGGGAAAGGGGTTGAGAAGGCGAAGTTGGTTGTAAATTGACTGGTGTCAAGAGCAGGAAGCAGAGAGATAAAAGGCTGCTTGTTCTTATTCACGTTCCTGTTCGAAGTGTTCCTCAGTTTTTATACAATACGAGGGTCACGTTCCTGTTCGAAGTGTTCCTCAGTGTTTATACAATACGAGGGTTAAAAACTAGTCTGATGGACAAAAGTTTACTAGCCTTTACACAGGTACTTTTAAACTGTTTTTTACAAAGGATCGGCAATTTGATGTGGCAGAAATGAAACTTCGTGAGTGGCGGGTGGAAGCAATGTCTCCATGGGGAAAGAAAGAAAGTAATAGGGCGTCATTGTTCTCCATTTTCTCCCTTCCCCATCCCACCCCCGGGAAAGATTTATGACGGCTCCTGACCAGCTATCTTTCCATGGGAAAGGAAGAAAAGTCTTTTTTTGCTCCCAACGTGGGGGGCCCAGAATGTAGTGGTTCAGCACCACCACACACGCCAGCCACGGCTTCTAGTCTTCTCCCTGCTCAGTAGTAGAGGTTCTCTCTCATCTCACTTCTGGGTGGGGTTGGAAAGTGAAACTGGTTACCTCACCAGTGGAAATGAACAGGATTACTCCAGCGTGGGAGTCACACCTATGGTTTTATTTTGCCACCGTAACAGTCTTCACATAAATGCTTGCAACTACCGATGGGCTTGGCCATTAGCATAGTATCAACTCGATAAATACAATAAAACTACGCCGCTGCTGTTCAAATTTCTACTTTCACTAAATTTGTTGCAGGTTAATACACTTAAACAAATACTCCTCACGTCCGATGCTGGGCGATATCAAAACCACGTGGCACCTGGCCATCAGAGAAGTGTCCATTCACCTTGCCATTTCTCTCACAACCATCCCCAGGGAGCACATCCTCCAGAGGGCGGAAATACCTCACACAAGATGTCCGAACCACGCGACAAAAACGGCCAAAATTACCACTAGCGCTCCTGCTGGTGGACTACAGTTAATTATAATATTTAATTATATAGTATTTGTCTAGTTGCTTAATAAAGTCACAAAAGAAAAATAATATACTCAGATTATACAGAATGCTTACAAATCAATAATTATTCCTTAAACAGGAAATCAGTGTCCTGAACACCTGCATTACTACTGGTTTTAATTATTATTTTAGACAAAAATTAATGGCTCAGCCCATCGGGAAAAAAAAGAACAATACATAATCACAGTATACAAGTCCACAAACTACATATATTAATACAGTGGAATCCGTGAATTACACTTCTCAAGGGACCAGTAAAAAATTGTGTAAAATGCAGGAAAGTGTAATCTGAAGGAAGGTTATACGTAATGTAAATGGGACCAAATACAAAAAGTGTTAATGGCAGGAAAGTGTAGAATCAGGGGGTGTAATTCAGGGGTTCCACTGTATTACTACTGAGGGTTAACTATCTTTGATAGTTACTGTCGCATACACTTTGAACTAAAGTAGGTTGGACTTCCAAACTTAACCGTAAGACCAATGAACATAAACTACACTTAGCACATCTCTCTCTCAATATTTATTATCATGAATTCATGCTTGACGTTGAGCTACAGAAAGGTTGTATGCGCACTTTCAGAGGGTCCATTTATTAAAAATACCTTATTCTATTAAAAACATAACTATTGCAATAAACTCTGTTGCAGTATTCTTGCAAATAACTTGCAAAAACTGTCATTGCGGCCGCTAGAATATAGATTCTCGGCAACGTTTTTGCTTAATTTTGAGCCAAAGAAAGGTCATACTATATCAGCGTCCAATGTATGTATCTATTTACCGTAAACACCCACCCCCATTTTCAAATTCAAATCTGGAAAAAAAAATTATTTAAAAAAAAACTTATTTTTTTAAAAAACAATTTATTTAAAAAAAAAAAAAACTTTTTTTTTCTGACGCTAAATTCTACTACTACTCACTTTAAAAACCAGCGGAATTGATACAGCTACGTTGGGTTTGGCCGGCCGCAATTCAAAACAATGACCAACAAACATCACAATACATCACAAGAAAACAACAGTGTTGATATTCAGGCAAATAAATTCTACTCACCTATTTATTTACAAATGTCATCTTATACACGTAGAAAATAAGTTGGAGGAAGAAAAGATGATACAGTCTGTACCCTAAATATCGTCATCAACTCCAGACTTGTCACTGCTGCCGCTGTCTGCAGGGTTGTCCTAGTCATCCCAGGTGTTGTCTTCACTCCCATCTAGGGTGTTGCTGATGCAGCATTTGCGGAAGCTCTTGACAACAAGCTCTTCTGGGATAAGTTCCCATGCTGTCTTGACCCACTTGCAAATCTGGGCCAAAGGTGGTTTCTTGAGCCTGCCTGTCGGGGTGTAGGTGTGCTTCGCTGTGGCCAGCCACTCTGTGTACAGACCTGTCAAATGGACTTTGAAAGGTCTGTTCACGCAAACATCCAAGGGCTGGAGTGTGTGGTACGTCGGTGTTTACTGTATTCAAAATTCTTCACTCTACTGAAATATGTTACAATTTCAACAAACTTTGTTGAGGTATTCTTGCAAATAACTTCCAAAAACTGTCGTTGCGGCTGCAAGAATATAGATTCTCTGGGATATTTTTGCTTAATTTTGAGCCAAAGAAAGGTTGCAGATCCACTTCAATGGCACACTTTAAAAACAACGCATTTGCTTTTCAAAATCAATGCGTATCATTTTATAAAAAGACGTAATTTCTGCGCCAAAGATGAGTGAATGCCGATGCAATGATAAAAACTGATAAATGTTGAAATTTTAAGAGTTCGGGGCTCGCCGAAAATTTGTCGAAATTCTAATGACCCCTCCGAAATAACGACCTTATTCCCAGGAACCGTAAAGGGTCGTTAAAATCGGGATTTGACTGTAATACTTTAATTTTTTATAGTAGGTACTTTATTGACGAACAAATTTCAGATGTGTCTGGAATCACTTTAGAATACACAGGAATAATGACACGTATGCATCCACTATGATGCGAGAATTTCTCGTGGTGTTTCAAGGAGTACAGCTAACCTCAAAAAACATGTGTCAGCGAAGGACAAGATAATTTCTAAAAGAAGTTTGTCATGATACAGATAATCCTCAACAGCAGGCCTCACCATATTCAAGTAAGTCGCCCAGTTCATCTTTAGGTAAAAGTAGTTCTGCATCATTGGCCTTGTCCCCAAACTCAAACCAACATATTTCCAGCAATGCAACTTCAAGATAATATCGACAACAACCCACAGTTTATCAATTTGAAAAGTGTAATAAATATATGCTCTTAATTATGATTTTTTTATGCTTATTATGTACTTAGGACCGGTTTCACCAACCAAGTTTAAGCGATTTAATCTAGATTACTGGGTACTTAACCTCGATTATACATGTTTTGCGTTTCACCAAGCCGTTAAACTCGATTTTCTTGTCTTATGCGAAATTAAATTTTAACTGCTCGATTTTAGCCGGGTAACGTCACTAATCTCGGTTAAGTTCATAATAAAATGGCGCAAGCCCTGTATAATTTGGTATTTGAAGACTACACAGACGAGAAGACTTTATTCCTGTGTATCTGCTTCATCTGATTAGAGAAAGAAATCATTACGTATTTTGATGAGTATGATGATACAGACTTCCAAATACATTTCTGCTTGTCAAAACAATTGGTCCATTCACTTTTATTGATACATACACAGGCAGTACAGAAGTCACAGTGGTCTAGAGGTAAAATGAGTAGGGTCTACGAGCAGGAAGCGTGGTTCGATGCTTACCACCTCAAATTTATTTTTTATTTTCAAAGTAATTTCGTGTAAGCATCCTTTATTCGAAAGTTATTTGATAAAATAAGTTCAGTGCTATTTATGAAGTACAGGGTGCATAAAAAAAATTTTTTCTGTAATGAACATACAACTACAAGGTTATTCCTTGTAATTTTACATATATTTTGTATTTTATTCCAAGGATAACCATTGTAGTTACAAGGAATTTCTTTGGCAACTGGGTTTCCAATGATTTTCTTTGTATAAGTACAAAACTTTTTTTTTACAGTGTATGAGGTTCTGTTTAACGTCTGATATTTTCAGGTTAGTTAGTAATATACAGACGAGAAAATAATTGTGTGTAGAGGAACATTTGCATTTACAGCAATAAAATAATGTAATTTATATTTGCTGGATTATCTTCCCCTGGTCTTTCTTTCTGGCTTTGCTCTAAATTTACCCAGGGGTACCTAGCCCCCTAGCTGTATCCCACCCATAGATAGTATTATGCAAACACTCCCTCCTTCCCCTCAAGAACGTTGTAACAAAGTTTATAAATGAAATAATTCACAAACGCACATTAGGGTATTTCCGACACAATTAAGGCAACTCAGCTCACACAACCCATCATGCAGCCAAGTTTAACTAATCTCTGGTAACTTGAACTCGCTGTGTTGTTGGTGGAACGCACCTCTAACTTAAACTCAGGTTTAGCTCTTCGAGTTTTGTTAATCTCGCTTTGTGGCAAAGTTAAACTTCGTTGGTGAAGCTGGCCCTTAAACTACATTTCAGTGTGTATCTTAATATTTTCCCAGAAAAAAAAATTGTATAGCGAAACAAAATTATAATTCATAACTGGGTGTAAGAAGAAATGAATTCCAAACATAAAGAACAGGAAACTGAGAACCAATTTTTATAGCATCAGAACCAGAACACCTAGAACTGTCCCATCCCTACTTTACGTATAAGGTTAAGTAAAAAAAGTGGCCAACTTTTAGTTTTTTTCCCCCTCCATGTCCATTTGGTGAATTTGGCTAATAACAGCGATTATTTTGGCAAGTTTACCATCTTTACTTGCTTCTAAGATGCACATTTTTTGAAAATTTTTGAGCCCAAAAAGTGGGGTGCGTCTTAGAAGCGATGGCGTCTTACATTCGCCTGCATTTTCAACAAATGTCTAGATAAAGAATTTATTAAAGAAAACATTTATTCCGTTGTTTGTTAACACGTAGAGTACACACAAAGTGGAATATCGTGTGATAAACGTATCGGTAAGTATAAACCAAAACGTTATCGGCATTCATGCCACATACAGCGACGGGACTAGAGTTGTATTTTGTGTCTTAGGCAGTTTTTGTGGTGAAGCGCACAGCCTCAAGTGTCGAGCGATCAATAACGCAGCGGAAGTTCTCAAGGTCAAGTGTTACGTACTATCCAAGCGTGAAACCATTTCTCACGGACGTGATGCTACAGGAAAAAAAGTGAAACTGCCAAATTGTGACAATGCTGTGCATGTCAAACTAGTGTACACCAACAACATTGTACGTGTTTGTGTGTGCGTGTTCTATACATGTGTGACATGGAAAGCACCAGCAGAAATTCGTACGAAGCAAAATTTAAGCAGCAAATTATAAATTATGCAAAGACAAACGGAAATCACCGCGCTGCAGCACATTTCAGTGTGAATGAATGTAATGTGCGTCGCTGGAGGAAGAGTGAAGTCGAACTTACTGCATGTAAGGCTACTCAGAAAAAATTTACAGGCCCACGTCAATGAAAATTACCGGAAATTGACAACACAGTTTTCGAGTTCGTGCAGGAAAGATGCAGAAATGCTTTGCCTGTTACAGCAGATGTTATATGAATGAAGGCTAATGAAGTTGCTAGGGAAAGAGGAATACCCCGCACTGTGTTAAAGGCCAGTCGTAGTTGGGTAGATCGTTTTATGAGACGCAAAGGCCTTTCACTACATCGGAGAACAACAATATGCCAAAAGATTCCAGAAGATTTTCCGGAGAAACTGAAAAGTTTTCAGCGACATGTTATATTGTTGCGACAGCAAGAAAATTTCCTGTTAGGCCAAATTGGAAATGCAGATGAGACGCCCATTTGGTTTGATATGCCACGAACTTATACGGTTGATACTAAGGGAATCAAACAAGTTCCAATAAAAACATCAGGCTGTGAAAAACTCCGAGTAACTGTAATGCTAGGAATAACTGCCGACGGACGAAAGCTTCCTCCATACCTCATTCTCAAACGAAAGACATTGCCAGACATCAAATTGTGTCCTAAGGATGTTATCGTCCGTGTACAAGAAAAAGGATGGATGACAGAAGAGCCTATGCTAGATTGGCTGAAGAAAGTGTGGGGAAGACGCCCAAGTGCAGGGCTCAACTTGCCTTCTATGTTGTGCCTTGATGCATTTAGAGGTCACCTAACCGAAGGTGTAAAAAAATGTGTCCATGATTTCAAGACGAAACTAGTTGTGATTCCGGTAGGTATGACTTCTGTTCTACAGCCTCTCGACGTCTGCGTAAACCGACCATTCAAGACGCTTGTGCAGGAACAGTACGAACAATGGCTGTGCAACCCTGACAGAGAACTAACTGCGACGGGAAAAATAAAGCGTGCGCCGCCTCACATTATCGCCGGATGGGTCTCTGCAGCTTGGCAGGCGATACCGGAGCCATTAGTTGTTCATTCTTTTACGAAATGTTGCATCAGCAACAATCTGGACGGCACGGAAGATGATGTGCTGTGGGAGGAAAAATCCGAGCTCAGCGCTGATGAACCAGCAGATGTATCCTCTGACAGTGGCAGTTCCTGCTAATTTAACTTTTACATTGTTTTCCAAAGCTACAGTCTTGTGAAATAGTTGTGTTTATTCAGTGTTTATTTCTACTGTTCAGTTTGAGTGTTAATTTTTATTATGCTGATGTCACGTTTATTTTCAGTGTTTTTAGTGTTTATTTTTTTATGGTGATGCCAAGTTCACTTTCAGTATTTTCTCAAGTACAACTTTAGCTATAATAATTAAAAATTGGAATATATGTGCATACAGCAAGATGAAGTTTATCACGTATGTGTAATCAAAATTAAAAAAACAAAGCAAGAGGAAATTTTTTTAAAAATAAAATTGTAGCAATTTATGGCGCATTGTTACTATGAAAATGATTTTTTAAAAGTAATGTGTGTGATGTGTTTGGATTAGCTTCACGTTAGATAATACCGAATAGTTACTAGTTTTTTTGCTGCTTTTATGGACTGAGTGCTGCGTTAGTTTTTTTTTTCCTGTGCAGTAACGTGATGAAAGGAAATGTCTCTCATCGCCCCCTTCTCTCACAATTTTCTGCCATACACGGAAACAATAGTGGCATTGAAAGAGGAGAGGAAAGGCAAACATGTGGCTATGCTATGTGGCCAGACAGGATGCCAGCTGCACGTGACTGTCAAACTGGTGGGGGTGGGCGTGTAGGCGATAAGGCTGCGGATGCGTCATACACTGACCTTGACACAGAAGTCACGTACCTTCTTTCGCCCTTTAGCTAGTCAGTTTCTATGAATAACACGGCTGTGTGTAGCCAGATTAGTGACAGTTCACGAGCCACCAACGTCGGCCAAGATATAATGTTTTGATAGCAGCCGCCCATACAGTGCGTATTAGACTCGCATGTAATTTTTTTTTTTACATTTTAAGCTTTAAAAGTAGGGTGCATCTTAGACTCGATGGCGTCTTAAACTCGAGTAAATACGGTAATTTTTGTACAAGCTAGCTCGAGTTAAACTCTTAAAATCAAAACATTTTTGAATACTTAGTTCAAGCTTACCTAAAAAAAAAATATTTCAACCTCATACATTCCTAGTATATGTAAAATCAGGGGTTTAGTGTATTGTAGAATTAATTTTGGTTTACCTTGCCTTTCTCCAAATAAAAATATTAGAGGTGCTAAGCAATTGTCATAAATTTTATTTTAGAGCCAAATTTAAACACTCCATACCTTGGTTTATAAAATAACAGCCAGTGTGTAATAAAAGCTTCAATCTCATACAAGCATTTCATTAGCTTGTAGGCCGGTTGACATTCTAGTCCTGTTGGGCCACAAATATTACTACAGTGGAACCTCGTTGCATGGTTCTAGTTTCTTTCGTGTTCCTGGATCCATCGGTCGTTTTTCACGGTCCCTACAAATTGCCTATATAAACAATGTTAAATAAACCCGCATGGATAGTTCATATATGCATAAATTTCCCGCATTGACAGTTCAGACATTTTTGCCAACAAAAAAAAAAGTTTACATACATTGTACGTTTTCATACTACGTTTGTATACATTTCTCGAAACGAACAGATGTTAGCAATGTATCATAACCGCACATTGCAAACATTTACAGTCGTCAAAAATGCTGTGATGTACAACCATGTTTATGGTAGTACATCACATTTGTTGCGCGCGTCGCTCGCCCTGAGTAAGAGGAGAGGAGAAGGTACGTTCGCGCATGCGAGGCAGGTGTGCGTGGCACAGCGGGGAGGGGTTTCCGCGCGTGCGGGAGAGAGGGGATTGATCGGGCGCCGGGCGAGGCGAGTCAGCTGTGGACTGTCGACAGGTGTAAGAGTATTGATCGCGTACCGGCTGAAGTGTAATGACCGCTTGGACAGCTAAACACCGCTCGCGCAGTTTTTTTTTTTGTTATGGCGACTGCGGAAGCGAGGGTGATGGGCGTGCTGATGATAGAGCTTATAACTGCATAACACGTGTACGGGAGCCCGGAAAGTGCGTGAGCAAAAACGGCCAGGTTGCCTGGTTTGAAGAGTTAAAACGTTAGCGGACCGTCGCAGTAACTTTGGTGTTCCAGTCGTGCAGATAACATTAATGACATGTTGTATGTTAGGAATTCCGAGTACATAAAGAACTCGCTTGTACGCGAGTTGATAGTGAACCGGGTCAACGCCGGCCGACTTTGACCGTTAGTGTGTGTGAGCGGTGCTTCGGCGCGGCGACTAGCTGGAGTAGGCGGAAAATTCCGCCCGTTGCTCTACCATCACCAAGAGCCTTGCTGGGGTAAGGCCTAATTTTAAAGCCACCTAGCAGAACAGGTTTGGACGGACGGCGTGGTCAGCACAAAAGGTACTGTGTCGACTTATATATCTGTACTTCTCCTCTTGAACAGGGCGGACGATTCAAGATCCAAGAAATTGTCGATTGGTGTCATTTTATCACCATATGGTACTTTGGATCGTACCCTTAAAATTAATATAACGTGGTTGTAATGCACTTTAGTGCATATAGTAATCTGCTAAAAAGACTTAGTGCATAATACATTACCAAAATGGACTCCGTGCTTGTCAATGACTTGTTAATAATACTGAAAACTAAGGATAGTGTACAATTGTAACCGCAAAGTTGATTTATTTGTTTTCAATGCACGTTATGGTTGATGGTATACTTGTGGAGTTGGTGGATGTACAACTTTGCGTATGAATGGACTTAGTGCACTGCAATTTCTGGTCATGATTATGTAGTTGCACTGTAAGCAGAGATATTAGGGAAGTGAACTTTGGTTTGAAAGTAACTTTGATAATGCAGGGTGTGATGGAAAATGGTGCAATTTTGATAGTGTTATCCTTGTATTTAAAATTTGAGTTTTACTTTAAATTTCTGTTCTTGCGAACTCTGAGAAAAATAAAAATATCTGTTGTGTATTTATTTGGGTATTTACTTGGTAAATGCACCACAATATGGACGAACGTAATATGTTAGGTTTGTTTTGACTATGAATTTCACCGTTATTGTTTGAAATATGTTCGGCAATCGCTCATCTTATTTTAAGAAACGTTTTACATAGGCAACTGTATTAGGTTGTGTGTGTAAACACAAACATTGCCGTATTTTTGTTGGTTGAACGAACAACAAACATGTTGCCACCAACAGAAAAACGTAAATTTTTTACAGAGGTAATATTTGTTTTAAAATGGATACCCAAATTATTTTCAATAAATATTAAACACGTATTGTGTATCAATTCATTTTGTTCTAATTTAAATGTGTGCTTTTTTTTCCCCTCAATAAAGTTTAGTGAATACATAATTGTAACGTCAAGAGTTTTGGGAATTTTCTTCCGCCATTTTGTGCACTTCCGAGTAAAGCCGAAGGTAGCCAAGCGCAAGAGTTGGAGAGGTTACGTTTCGCCTTGTAAACACGTATATTGTTCTTGTTACTTTTTCGTAGATGGCAACAGTTTTGAGAATTTTGTTAACGAGTGGAGTACACTATTTTTATTTTAAGGCTGTGAAATGTATTTGTAAATTATTGCTGTAACAATGTTGCGGCCTTCAAAATCTGTTCGCTCACTTGAATGCCTTGAAAGGAGGTAGAGAAATGTCCCGGTGAAAAGCATGCTGACATCGACAATTGTCTTGGATTGCCACCTTTGACGTTAAACTGGATCGTCGGTAATACAAATGAGCTACGACCATATTCGATACACACATATTTGAAGTGCAAATTTTCATGTGATGGACATATTAAAAATAATTTTTGAGATGTTTTTTATATATATATATAAAAGTGGGGGAGAGGGTTAGGTGTTTCCCGCATGTTTCGTTTTCTCGCATGCATAATTTTTTCTTATTGGTCCTTTGAAAAACGATGGATAGAGGTTTCACTGTACTGCCAATGTTTAAATATGCCTGTCAAGGACACCTGTACTACAGGATTTAAAAAAATGCTACTACAACATAAACAAAGACATTCCAGAACTTTTATATTTGTAAGTTGATTTACACAAAAAAAATTTATATTACATATTTACTGGCTTCTATACATATATTACTTTGATCTATATCAACACCAAGACATTACAACATACTATGCATTGTTACACACTGCAACAAATGTTGTCTTGTATCAAAGCAGGAATAAAGGTGTTTACACAACTGAAAACTCATGAATCAAAACCTTTGTGCACAGAATTTGCATACTTATTTGTATTGTGAAAGGTAAACTATGAGACAACCACCAACAACTTAAGTCGGCGTACAACAGTCCTGAAACATCATTTAATTAAGAACACTGCAATGTTGCTGTAATCCTACAAAAACAGGATCAGTGTTTTTTAAGACAGTCTAAAAGATTAATAGTGCTAGGGTAGCATTGTAACTTCACTTCCAAGCTTTGGCCTTTAGAATGACTAGTACGGCCAGAAATTCAACATATAAGTTATGTGTATAACAAATAATTGGCAAGTCTGCTGCCTAATTCCCACTGTGTAAACACCTTAAGTTGAACGTTGTCAGTATTCCAGCTGCCTTCCTCGGCCGTAAACAAAATGAGCACGCACACAGCTTGATGCAAACGTGACTGAGGCTCGACAGCACTGTACGCTGCCACTTCAGATGAGCTAGACTGCATCCTCTGTTGGATGACTCACTTTCTGCCTCTTCTTGCTCTGTATGTCTGCTAGCGTCTGCTCAATGGAGCGGACGTCTTTCTTATTCTCGCTCGGTACTGCACACAAACAAGGCCAAACACTACATTAGAGAGAGACACTTTTAAAAACTGCCAGGCCCTAAATTCTAACTATGTACTGTACCACAGATAGTCTTATTCATTTTGTAAATGTACACATATTGATAAATTGCTCCTGAAAAGTCAAGTTAAAAGTTTAAATTGTGATCCTAGGTATAGTCTAGATTAATTCAGTTTTCATTTAGACAATGATTTGATACAGTATGTACAAAGGGTAATTAAGATATAATTTCAAGTAGAAATACGGTGAAAGCCTGCTGCTATGAGTACGGGATATTATGAGACATTCGTAATTACGAGTGTTTTGAAAGTCAGTTCGTGTATGCAGTTTATTGTATAAATGTTTGGTATTTACAAGTAGTATCGTCATGAGTACTTTCGTAGGTACGAGACATTCACAAGGAACAATCATCAACACACCGCGCAATAAGTAGACATAATAAATACAAGCGCACGTGATTATCATCATTCATCGGCTTAGCCTGGTACAGTGAACATGAGATAAGGAAACTGTGGGAATGCAGTTGCATCTGGCAACGCTGCAGTGACTCGCTAGACCTAGATTGTTATGGACGCCATCTTGGAACAGCACAAAAGCGAAAGTGGCCCGTCGACTGAGTACACGGCATTGCAGAATCAGTTTCAAACGCACTATCAGTTTTTTTGTTGTGTATGTTATGCCGCAAGAAGTTAGAAAGTTACGTTTACATAACTTAACCTGCTAGAGTTGTTTGTAGAACACGTTATATTTGTCCGATCATGGCACTGCATCAAAAGCAAACTTCGTTTGGATCAACTATAGGTTTTCATTTTAGCGAAATTTATGTTGGAATGGATAAATAAATAAACAGTGGTTTTATTAAGAAACCGTTATTGTCGCTTTGAATACTTTACAACGTGGGTAATCCAATCATATCATAAGATCTTATTGTTGCAGCATTGTTCGTTTCAGCCAATTACAAGTGAGCTGGCAGGGCTGTTCATTTTAATTGCTGCCTCGCTAGACGTCCATTTTTTTTTGTTTAAGTTACGTTTTGCTGTGCTGTAGCGAGTGAAAATTATAACAAAAAGCTAATGGAGATCATGATATAAATAAAATTATTGAATGTTACGCCTAATAAACACATGCCAATAGTTTTTAGCAGTACTATTGTCATAAAATAGCAGATATATTAGGCAAGGTAAACTGTACTGTTAATTTTCTAGATTATTGACGTATGTGGAATAATGTTTGTTTATATAAACTTACGGTTCTTACGACAACTCACAATTTGGGACAATTTTTTGTGCTGCTACAAACTCTCGCCATAACGGGATTCCACTGTATTTATACTGTGGTATATTACCATATTTACGCGAATATAACACCCGCCCGTGTATAACACCCTCCCCAATTTTGACTTTCATAAATTATAAATATACAATATTCGTGTATAACAGCCCCGGCAAAAAAGAACTACTTTCTAGCCATTAACGTGGACCATTGAACATCGAAGAAAATTTAAATAATAAAGTCATCCAAGTTATTATTTTAAAGTAATATTTTTCCAAAAACATTTTCAGAAAGAAAGACGTGTTTTAGGGTACAAGTGGTGTGTCTTCGCTACATACTCTTCAGCATTTGCGGCCGTTGCATACGAGCGTATTCCAGAGTGGAATATCTGCTGTGAAGATATTCTTTGGTCGGAACTCTGATGACGTCGACGTGTTGTTGTATGGCGTATTTGGTGTGGCAGAAAGCCGCCAAACATGCAGCCATAATAAAAAAAGCGATGAAAGCACGGAATAGTTACATCGCAGCATTTGAATTACAAGACGTGTGATATGCAGAAGAAAACTGTTAAAGAACTGTTTCACGAAAGTTTACCGTCAGTACACAATGGAAATGCGTGGCCAGAAGGAGTTGTGATTTTATCGACACAAATGTAATTATGTAGGCAGTATAACTCCTTGTTTTCCTATTTTTCTGTTCACTTCTGTTCTGTGAGTGCTCACTATCCAATTCCAATGTAGGATCTGAATAAATAAATATTGCCTAAATAAACAACGACTGAAGCAGAACATGGCAGCCGCCATATTTGTTTACGATGTGAGTACCGGTTATGTTTCAGGTTATGTACTGAACTTCGTTATTTAAAAAATATTTTTTAAAGGGATTGTTCAACGCGTTATTCATGACAGTGTTCATTATCTAAAGTTATTGTAGTAGACTATAACAACAACGTCTTTTAGATACAAAAAATTGTTATTCAAATTGTCTCGTGTATAACAGCCTCCTCATTTATTGACACTGGTTTTTAGTAAAAAATGGGGGTGTTATACACGCGTAAATACGGTATGAAGTGACAGCAAGAATCTAGAAATAATTTTGCATAAAAAAATTTGTTGTAGGAAATAATAATGAAAACATCCATACATCGGAACAATAAACAATGTGTGTTACAGAAGTTATTTTATAGGCTGTCAATCTGACCTTTTTACATCCCTAAACTAACATACTAATACAAATCACAATAAGTAAATATTCTGCCTTATGCACGAGGCAACACTTCCAATGCAGCATGAGCTGTGCTGTGTGCCGGTTGCAGCATATCAATCCAGTTTTGACTCTTGCTACACTACCAGCGTGGTGAGGGCTCTACCTCAGCAGAACAACAGTGCTGAGTTGAGATGCTGGGAACTGGCTCACCAATACATCACCAAATACAGACAGCCACCTGGCCTCAACATCAGGTAACCTCTCTTCCCACTTTCAAACTTCCCGCCACACCTAGTGTATCCTCTGGCTGCTAGGTGCTCTGATTACCAACCTCCACTCGCCCTTAAGAGTACAACTCTGTATGTACTTGTGCATCGTATTGTAATATTATTTTGTAGACTAAGTTTGTAGGTACGTTTTGGATATTTTCATGTAAATTAAAAACCGCTGTTTTAGTGTCAGTATACATAATAAAAAACTCTAATGTGATTACCTTTATTCGCTTTCTCTTTTATTGATAACCATCTTGAATATGATTGTTTCACTTAAAACAAATAATTGTGGTGTGTGTAACATTCAGACAAAATAAAACCAACTAATGTAAAACAAAATACTTCTACTGATATACAAAATTGTGATAAAACTTTCTTCTCTTCTTTCTCTCGCTTGCTATATGTAAACTATTTCGGTACATAAAAAGGTCAATTAAAGCACCCATTTTTCATAATTTTCTGCAGCGTAATAATACATTGCAAAGATTATTACAGGACCTTATACGCAACAATCTTCAAATGTTACTTCTAAACAGAGATTGCTCATACACATTGAGCAAGTTCTGAACAAACTCGTATAGACCGGAGGTCAGCGGCCTGAGCAGACTGCTACTAACAGAATGTATAAACTGCTTATCCTCAACTAGAACTTACCAAAGCCATACTGCTTGTTGGTGTGTGTCTTCCGAGCCGCTTCTTTGGCAGCTTCCTTCCCAATGAGGTGCTCGTACTTCTCCCTGTAGTTTGAGGCAGGAACAAACTCTTCCGGCTTCCTCCTCGACGCATCTTCTTGTTCCTTACGCTCTTGTTCCAGCTGTAGACACTGCATCTTATCAATCCATGTAGCTACTAACACATCTGCACAATGTTTAAGACACAAGAGTGCTATTGTACTGCTAGACAGTTAACAACGGCCAGGAAAAAGGAAACTACGCTACTAGTTACAACTAAATATTAGAAATGAGAGCAAGTACTCACATGGGTACTCGTGGATAAAGACAAATAAAGTTATAGACGACACACACTTCTACTCGTGGAAACACGAGCAGAAGGTTTTGCTGGCTATGCCAGGTTCTTCAGGCAGTACGTAGAACTATACTAAAGTACGGCGGACAGGAAGACTATAGCTGGCGAACTTAGTGACCAGAAAATGAACATAAGATCATAACTGTGTCGTATGTCTCTCTATCCACGAGAACTACCAACCATTAAGTCATAACAACTACTATGATGGACCTTCTGCTCTAATTTGGCCTACTAACTTTTTATTTATTATGTTAGCATTGACAAGGCCGAGGGCATAGATTCATCTGAACGTTGTTCACCTTCTACTGCATATACCATATTTGATAATCCACAGTTAAAAAACTGATAACCTGCCTCAAACCGGAGGTTACTAGTGTAAAATTAAGAAATGTAGTGAAGGCGTAACAATTTGATAATGTTTAAGAAGGTAATGTTTGCGCTATATAAGGCGAAAATGAAGACTATTAAGATGACAGACAGAGTTCTCCCTTAACAAAGCAAAAGCATACCTTGCACCTGTAGTTATTACAGTCTCAAAAATTAAATTTTGAAACAGCAGATAAAAAATCTTTGAACTGACCATCTTGCTTGGCGACACCATGCTGAACATTATACACTTACATTCTTACTTGCACACCGTCTCAATCTCTTACACATTTTAGAATTTATTTAAATGTGTACTTCGTTTTACTTTACGTAAAAAATTACATAAACATGTTCAATCTCATTAATTTTAGGAAAGGCAATAGCCACATAAAATAATTTCTTGTCTTTATTTTATTTTTTAGTTTTCACTTCCTGTAAAAAGAAGTCAATATCATAACCTGGACCACGATACTCGCTGCACAGACAGACTGACATGCTAGTAGCACCTATACCTGCAATGCAAGCTGGCGCGCCCTCTCAGGGTCCCATGCCTCGCCCCGTCGCAGGGCTGCCAGCTCGTCCTCGCAAGGGCTGAACTGCTTCTTGCAGACCAACACGTGACGGTCCACCCCTTCCTCACCAATCGAGAAAGCGGGCACTCCTGCGACCTCCGCTACCTCGTGTCTGAAACACAGCGGTCTCCCATGGAAATTTCAACAGGACACATAACAATTTATCAACTAGGCTTCTGATCAAATGAATTAAGTTCCCATCTTATCAAACATGACTGACTGCAATAACTATACACAGTTAGACACCAAGTGATGCATCATATACTAGCTCAATGCTAAGCTTCTACCAATCAACAGTCATGCTCTGCACTCTCAAATATCCTAGAAATATTGACATGACAAATAGGTACAGACTGAAATTCTACCCATGTTAAAAATCTAACTGGAATACTAATTTAAGAAAAAATAATTTTACAAATAAAAAAGTACATAGCAAATTATGATTCTTTAATTTTTATAAACTACTTTGTACTGAACAATACTCACATTACTTTAATAAATGCCAACTAGTATTAAAACTTATAAATTTGCAGACCACTCATGATACAGTAACAAATGAGCCAATATTAAAGATCCCTGTTGATAACTCACATGATGGATCTGTGTATTGCCTCCATGGGCTCAAACTTGTACCTCTGCCTACTTTCGTCCTGGATGAATTTGTGTAGGCTTTCTTCTACCTGTAACATATGTACAGCATTCTCTGCATTATCACTAACACACGTAAATATTCCACTTTAATAAACAACCCAAAATTGTTACTAACAGTATTTGTAACCCACATGTTTGCAAACAAGAACACATTATAAACACACATTAGCTAGCAGCACTAAGTAAAATTAAAATTGAAAAAATACTGCAAACAATCTGATCACATAAAATTGTTTTTGGTAAGCCAACGATGTACGGAACGAATTCACAAGAACCTAGAAGCATGTCTTAGACGCTTACAAAATTGCAGTATGTATATTCTACTCTGTAGTATCGGTCATGTGAATGGATCTACACAGTCTCTGGATGTTTAACTATTTTTTTCAAGAGTACAGAACTCGAAGCCTAGTATGTTGGTAGTCTCTTTAAAAAAACCGCTGTAAAATCTGTAGAAGCAGTAGGTATATTTCAGTCGTCAATTTGGCATACCTGTATTATTAGACCAAGTTTGAAATCTCACTGATTCATTTTTACTATGGGACTTAGAAGGTGACCATATAATTTTATTCGTGGAAAGTCTGTAGCAAAGTTCTGTGCACATATCTAAGTTCCACATACATCGGTTAGCACATTTTGAAGTACAACAATAAGTTGGAGGGCTTGGAAACTGTATTTTTAATGAGCTTAGTGTCTGAACACTGACATTCCATACTTGTCTGAAGTAGGCCTATGTTTTCTTTTCATACTTTGGCACAATGAGCACATAAGGAATAGTTTAGTATAATACAAACACGTTGCAAGACATCTGAAGCTGCATAGAAAGTTGGCGCACTTGAAGTTTCGAAATGACAACAGCCAATCCTGCATGTGACTTCAACAGTGTCACTCAGCTACTTCACCGAGTACAACCGGCCCCAGCTACCTCCCGTCTACACCAATCACAACGCAACATATACATTGATGTGAGTGTGTATGCTGCCCTTACCTTAGCCTTGAAGCGTGTTAACATTTCCTTCTCTTGCTTTTGTTTCTTCAGCAGTTCTTCTCTCTGCTCTGCCAACAAACCAAACACATCACTCAGTTTATATTACGTATACGCACGCTGTTCACAGTACAGTAAGCATTTTAGAGATATGGTATGTCTGTCTATAATGCTGATACAAATATTATACATACTTTATACATTATTGTGGCAACACATGTTAACATTTCAGTACGTCCACTGAAATCTATGCTCTGATGAAAACTTACATCAGTGGTTCAAATAGTCCTGTCTCAGCGGCCACTAGTTGTAAACTGTCAGCTTCATACTGCTGACCAGACTGAATAAGGATTATTTAAAATATATACCAAAATACAATTTGACTTACACCTACCAACTTTCATAACAACTTGATATTAACAGTTATTTAACCCAACAATAAGGAATACACATCAATTATTAAATTACAAACTCCACTATCTGAACATAATTTAGCCTAACTAATAATTTTTAAACACAAATAACTTCTCTAGACTGACTTAAGGCCAACCTACTGTCTCGAAACACTTCCTATACTTACCAACTCGCTTCCCTGTTACCAACTACAATATCTGTAAAATAAACTCCCTCACTAACTCTACAAGCATATGATTCCTATCCCAATACAATTTCTCCACACACTAAAACTTCTCAGTGTTATTCCCTCTTCCCTATACTCCACTAAGGTAACAGGTAGCTTATAGAATCACTTCATACAGCTTGAAAATATTCCACCATAGCACATCCAATTAAAAATACAATAGAATCCAAGTCAACGTTCAAGGGCTATCTATGGTGCCTTAATGTACAATTCTGTATAAAATTGTCGTCGTACCAGGCCAAAGACCAGGTGGAGTTGCGCCGGTCGCGGCAGGTGTTCGCAGAGTATGTCAGTGACAGGTGTGCGCTGGTTGATAATGGCAGATGTGCGATACTTGAGTGTGTGTGGCAGATTAGTGATGGCGGCAGGGCATGTGTGAACTTGACACCGACGTGCGACACCTGCCATCCCGGCCGCCACAATGCCATCTGCCAGAGCAGGACACATGGCTTTGCCACCCTCTCCCTCTATCAGCGCATGAAGAAGGCAGTCTGGAAGCAGCGGCCGCGACAGACGGAACGAGAGAGACATGCAGCGCTTCGGGACTCTTGATTCGTCCAGTGAGAAACGTAACGTGCGTGTGCAACTATACGGCCCAGCCCAGTGTTTTACTTGGTTTAGCCATTTGGAACTGGCTCACTTAAGGCTCTAGTGTATGGGGGTGTGGACTGCCCCATAAGTGTCCATGTAAGGTGTAGTTTCCTCCAGGTCCTCACTGCATTTCCCGGTACACAGCTGTTTCGACTCACCAGGTGAGAGAGGGGCACGCCGGCACGAACAGACCACGACCCATCGAGACTCGTGTTCCCGGCTACACGCTTAACCGGGTGGCGCCCAGAGAATTCCAACGCAGCTCCGTTCCTACCTCAATCTCACCGGACACTGCGTCAAAATGTTCCATAAATTTTCTCTTCACTTTTCAATGAGCAACAACTTCACAAAGTTCGTTTAACCCACATAGTTACAAAGGGCAAAATATGGACTTAGCCCGTGTGAAAAATGCCATAGGCTGATATACCAGCACAAAAAAACTTGTTTACACATTGCAATGGAATATGGGAACCTTTAATTATCAATATAATTTTTTTTTAAATACAAGTCCACTAGTTTCATGTTATTACAATTTTAACAGATAACTGAAAATTTCTGAAAGAATGTGTCAGCAGTTTTCATATGCGTACCACCAAGAAAGCTGGCACAACGGCTAATCAAGAATAATCCTATATATTTGGCTGACATTTTCATAATGCAACTGATATACAAACATTGAAGTTGATGAATTTTTTTAAAGTAAGAGTTATGGTACACACTATAGCCAAAAACATTTTGATTCTTTTAAAGAGATGCAAATTCTTGATGAAGATAAATTATGTACCTGTTTCTCAACAATTTAGACAACTTTAATGTAATTTACAGTAATCTCTCATTTAACAACTATCAAAGAGTTAAAAAAATTGTACTTAAATTTGAATTTTGAAACTGAATGATAAAAGTAGAACGTTGGGACCAAAAAATACAGTTGTTAAAATGAAATAATTGTTAAACTGGAAGACCTTAAACTGAGACATCACTGTATTCAACTAGTACATACCATAAAAGTATGGATCTGTTTTGATCTTTCAGAGAACTGTGCAGTGGCAGTGCATGACTGGATTCAGTTTCTTGGACATAACCCATCTATATCACAATGGAATAATTATGCATAAGTAACTGAATCCCGTGGACCTTTTTTCATGTAACAAACTTGAATGTTAAGTATGTCTTACTTTTGATCAGTTCCAGTGAAGTGTATATCCATATCCTTATTGGCAGGAAAATAATATGTTTATTTATTTTAAGGTAGTCTCTTTATTATAAGTTTAGATATGGCGTTTTTTCTTTAAAAAAAACCTCTGAGCAAAAATATTTTTATAACTAGCTAAACCCTAATAGTGGTCTTCTATAATTGAGTGTGTACACATTCATGCACACAAGTGCACGAATGAAGACACATACGTAAACACACACTACCATAAAAACGACATCACCACACACAAAACGCATTAGAAAATACAACACTAAGCCACAAAACACCATACACACACAACACCATGCATGCACACACATCATGCATGCACACACAACACCATGCACGCACACACAACACCATGCACGCACACACACCATGCATGCACACACAACACCATGCACGCACACACAACACCATGCACGCACACACACCAT
>PNEQ01000979.1:45090-89621 GCA_003012365.1 Medauroidea extradentata | reverse complement strand
AACCGATTTAGCTAGTCATTGTAGCTAAATGTATACTTATCACATCCACCTTCCGAACCCACACTAGCACCCGAGAAGAGAGATCTACTACCACTGGCAGCCGGCGCATCAATTATCTGACCACCACATCAACCCATGTGGTCAGGTGGAATGATAATATAAATCAACGAGGTGGGGTACTGCTGAAGGTACCGTCACAACAAGTAAATGTAAAATTCTTATTTGTGTGTTCATCTTTGCACTCACTTTTTGTGTGGTTTACATTAATAGGTTTTAAAATTTTTTGTAAAAAACCATTGTTCTTAATACAGTATTTTTCACAATGTAACATTTTAATTGCTGTCGTAACATAGTTTAAAGTTTGTAATTACATATAAAACAAAATATTTTCAAATATTCCCAAATTTTTCACTCGTAACTTGAGTATTCACCAGATTCCTTCTATAATCTCATTTGTAAGTACAATTTTTATGTACCTAACAATTGGTAAATACTTATAGTTGAATGTGAGCAGTGATATCATTAACATAATTTTATTTTCTGTGTCCTGCATATTTTTTTATCTTGATGCTGGCCAAGGGCCAACAGGAGCAGTAAGCCCATAATGTTGCCTGTATTCATCTTGAAATTAGCATGTGCGTGACCACAGACTCATAAATGATTTTTTAGTAATTTAGTGTTTCAGTGTTTTGTATGTATTTCTCCATATGGCCATTAATTTATGTGTGTTCAATATTTCATTCATCAAAGTGGTCACGACGAACTTTCAAACCACTGCCCGGAAATGTCCCGTGCCAAGCCAATTCATTTTGAACATTATAACCATAATTAACGTGTTTTAAGGGATTTCAATGCCAAATCAATGTGTAATATATTTTTGTAATGTATAGTTTACTTTGTGCCACTTTTCTACATTTAACGTAATAATTTATTTAAAATACAATCTCTAGAAGCTTAGAAGCTTTAGAACAGTCGTGTGAGACCAGAATTGAATGTTTTTCGGTGTTAATTGTCAGGGTTTATTTGTATCATTTAGCCACGTAATTACATATCATTTTTATGCACCAGTTATTATTTTACAGCCAGTTTTGTGAAACCACGTGCTCATTACCAACGATGCCATTACCATCATTGTAGAGTGAACCAGGGGACATTGTGCATTCATCCATCCATCTACATCATTTGCGTATGGTTCACGTAAGTTGCATCTCATTTCTTGCATGTAATCACATTCATCAGCGAGTACCACTGTCGTCATTGTGCCTGCCATCACCATACCCTAGCATACCTCTGGAATAGGCTTCACCATACAATTGCACAGTTGGGAACAGCAGCATACATTCATCATCCATGCCCGCATCCCAAGCAAAACTGTTGTCCATCACAGCAGCCGTCGGTTCTCTGCTCTACAGGGAGCCGTGGAAGTACCCCACACAACCCTGCATTCAACTCATATAGTATGTATAGGCAAGAGTACTGTTTTCTTCTGCAACCACACAGCAGACTGAAGTAACATTAATTAATTAAAGCTCATTTTGTAACCAGTACGTAATAAATCATTGTAAAAGGAATAGTTGTTTTTGTGCTATTCAACCCATCGTACAACCATGTTCATACCAGATAAGTAACATCAGCACATCACCGCACCATAGAATCAAGTGACTTGCCCCAGGTAAGTATAATCAATACATCACCGCACCTGGAGCAAGACAATTACTAGGAACATAACTGTAAAACTCACCCCCTAGGATAAGAGAGTTTCAAAGTGTGATACTGGTGATTATCGCTGGCGCCCACCCTCATAATCATCAATTTCTTAATTTGATCACATCTCATACCAACAGGGTCAAATGCAGTGCAATTGCAAGGCGCATCCCAGCGGTGCTAATCTTAAAATAAAGTTATAATTCAACTACGTACCCATGTATGTTAAGTTTATATTCAGAGAGTTTCAATAATGTGGATCTAAGTTGCAATCTAAATTCACACTCCTCTTTGAACACACATTAAAGCACATAATTATAGGCCCGTAAAAATAGCATTTTAAAATTGATTTTATAGCATTTTAAGAATGAAATTTAACATTATTTGACATTTTTGTTTTTTCATTAATTTTACAAAACTTTCCTTTTAAACATATACAAACACATTGAATTTTTGCACTGAGATTCATGTCCTCTTGTGAAAAAGTAACTATAACAGTGCATTACAATGTAATGTACACTATGTATCTCAGGCTACCCAAGTTGCTAATGTATGTAAATATGTTTATAATTTGATTTTGTGCATCTTGCACAACTCAACATTTTCTTCACTCAAAAAAAATTTATTGTCTGTAAATTTTTTCCATGGAAGCTGCTTCCTGTTTATGCCAGATCATATCTTTGTGTATGTGTGTGTATGCGTGTGTGCATGCATGAGGTGTGTGTGTGTGAGACAACTTATCTCCCAGGTATTCCTCGTGTGTGTGTGTGTGTGTGTGTGAGACAACTTATCTCCCAGGTATTCCTCGTGTGTGTGTGTGTGTGTGTGTGACAACTTATCTCCCAGGTATTCCTCGTGTGTGTGTGTGTACGAATTTGTATGCTAGATAGAGAGATTCCAGTACAGCACAGTGGACGGCAATGGTTCTTAGTCAAGAAACAATATGTCCACCGTTTTTCAAGCAAAACACGCAGTTCTTATTCCAAATAACCACATCGTCATCTGAGCCCAGCAGAAACTTTTAGGGACCACCTGACAACAGTGTGTCTGGCATCAGCGGCGTAGCCTTCGTCTCCCACCAGTCAAATACAGCTCCGTTCATGAGTTGCAAACTGGCTGTGTTTATGTGCAAGGAGGGTGAGAGAGAGACTGTGTATTCTTATTGTCCTCTCTCCTTTGTATGTGTGTCCAGGCAAAATATTATTTTTGTGCTGTCTGGCAAGGCACTTCTCCCACCATACAAAGGATCTAGGCTCGAGCGACAGACCAGTGGGCTGATGCACCCGGCCACGCCACCAAGAATCTAGGCGGTTGTTTAGAGAATTACACATTTTATAGCAAAAATAGTAGACATTCATATTTTATCTAAGTTATTTTACATTTGTGGGCCTCTACTAATTATAACTTTCTTGGTCACTAAAGTAAACCTTTTTGCCACACTTTTTGCTGTGGATCTTGTGATGCTTTCAGTAAAGCAGCCGTGCCACTTGAGGTTGTCTGTGCATCCTTGTTAATAGGACAATGCAAACAAACTTTGGCCTTATTTGGAAAGTCTCCTAATTCCCAATCCTTATACAAAACTAGATGCCGCAGTGGCCGAATGGTCAGACCATTCACCTCCCACCAAGGTGATCCGGGTTCGATTCATGGCAGGAGTGGTCCCCGGATTTTCGCATGTGGGAATCGTGCCGGACGATGCCGTTGGTCAGCGGGTTTTCTCTGGTATCTCCTGTTTCCCCCGCCCTTTCATTCCGGCTCTGCTCCATTCTCTCATCATGTCACCCTCCACCAGCGCTAAAGACCTCAATGTTAATATCTGTCCAAAATCTGTCACTCACCACTGAAAGTCTTATACTTGCACGTTATCGGCGAGAAGACTGTACGCCAGGTAAGTGATTTGCGTCTAGAGGCTAGGGAGAAGCGAGATGTGCATGCTATCTCGTCCTTAACCCATTCAGCACTTCTAATCGAGTGAGTGAGTGAAAAAATTAGGTCAGCGCTTAACACTGAGGTCTTCTGTGCTGGTGAGGGGTGACATGATGAGAGTATGGAGCGGCGCCGGAATGAATGGGCGGGGGGAACGGGAGATCACAGAGAAAACCCGTCGACTAACTGCATCGTCCGGCACGATTCCCAAACGCGAAAAACCGGGGACCGATCCCGCCGGGAATCGAACCCAGATCGTCGTGGTGAGAGGCGAGTTATCTGACCCCTCGACGGCCATTTTAGCATTTTTTGATCAAGCTAGATATCTATGGAACCGTATTTTATAATTTCATGAAGCGTGGTACACATATGCTACACACAAAGCTGAGTTGTCATTTTATGTATCTCGTTCATCTAGTTTTCATATTTTTCAAATGGCTGCAATTTTATAATGCATACAACACTAACTTTACTTTATGTATAGTATTTTGTTCATCCTGTAGTCCTATTTTCAAAATGGCGGCCGTTTTTATATTTTAAGTATAGTGTTACGTATCTTCGGAAATATTTGCAGAACTTCATCAAATTTGGTGCAAGTATACTGCATACAAAGCTGACCTTACTTTTTTGAATTTCTTTCATCCTGTGTTCGTATTTTCAAAATGGTGGCCATTTAAAGATTTTAGCATAGTAACTCATATCTTAGGAAATATTTTTCACAATTTCATAAAACTTTGTTCAAATATACTGCATACAAGGCTGACTTAATGTTTTGTGTGTTTTGTTTATCCTGCACGTATATTTTTGAATTGGCAGCCATTAATATGTTTTAAGCATAGTATCACATATCTTGCAAAATAGTTTTCAAAATTCCATAAAATTTACTAAATGTATACAAATTATTAATCTGACTTAACTTTTGTATAGTTTATTCATCCTGTGTTTATATTAAAGAAATGTGGCCATTATTTTTAGTTTGACGTAACTGAGAAATGGTTTTTCTTATTTTTTATTAATCTTGATTCACATAATACAACTTGGAAATTTGACTTGAATTTTTATTACAGTTTTTTGTCCACCTTATTTAATATCTTCAAAACGGTTGTTCTTTTTTTATATTAAGAACCCCGTGACAAATATTAATATATATATTTTTTTATTAAATGCTGTCCACACATGCTACCTAGCATACTGACTTGGCTTTTTTGTATTTTGTTAATCGTGTGTTCAAATTTTTATGACATTTTTATATTTTAGAATATGGCATATTTTAGAAAATATTATTCTGAAATTCATTAATCTTGGCACACACATTCTTCTTAGTTAATTGAACTTTTGTGTATTTCTGTCATTCTTTGGTAATATTTTGAAAATGGCAGCAATTTTTATCTTTCAAGGTTAATTGGCCTCTCTTCGAAGAAAGTAAGCTTATCAGTTATGCTGGTAACTTATTGTTAATAATCTTTTTGACGACATTAACTCAACCCTTCCTCAAGGCCCATGGTCTCTTCTTTCTATTGTTTTTATGATATTAATTTTTTAAATCTTAAACAAGAGTCAATATATATTTGTTTCGTACGTTTGATTAAATTTATTTCTGCTGTAATACCTGATTTTTTTTCCTAGACAAAAAAATACATGTCTTTGATTAAAAAGTCAGCCAGAATTTAGTTAATTACGTAATTAACTAAAACCGTAATATGCACTGTTTTAAAAGAATTAGTCAAAATGGAGAACACCATTTTAAACAAAACTGCCAAACAGATTTTGTTATGTCTGCTATCGTTTAGGCTCAAACGTAACTATCACAAAAACAGTAGAAACAGGGAAGCATAGCCTTAACTGCCATAACGAGTATTGTCTGCCTTGTCCTTCTGTAAAACTGATTATAAAAGGAGAAGACATGAGTCCTCTCCTCTTTTTTGAAGTACCACAAACTATCCCGAGCAGTGTTGAAACTCCGCCTATGGCATGCACATAAATATAGTATATTACATAACTCTTTTTAACAGACAGTGTTAGTTCTGCTTATTTTCTAAAAAAATTTTAAACTCTTAAACGTCACAAGGAAAAGGTTTTGATACTTAAATTTTTATGTCAAAAATTGTAACAACTAGTGTTTCATACTGTAAACCAAGCAATGTGTAATGGTCCGTCTCATATAATACCATTGTGTTGACAGACTTGTGTATAGCCATTTCTTGGCAACTGTGTTTCCCTTTGCCACAGGTGATTGTTGTTCACACACACTCATCTGGCTGTCAAACTGCTTAGTTTATCATAAGAAATATTTTTCAATTTAAAAAAATTACATTTAGAACTGAACTACAGTCTGATCAGAAATCATTCTACAGAGGTACTACATCATATAAATATAATTTTCGGGTTCAGCCTACGAGTAAACGAGGAAACCGAGTCAGCACATGGGTTGTGTGACTTTTTGATTATTGTGTACAATTCTTGTGTTAGAATATTATATGATCCTAGGTATAGGTATTTTAAATAACTGAGGAACCTAATAAAATGTTTTAAAAAATATTTTCTGTGTATATTAAAATGAGTTTTTTCTGAAGTCACACAATTTCCATGATCTTAGCCTTATTTTGTAATGTAGCCTATAATGAGTGCCACTTGTTTGTGCAATTTTTAAAGTTACTTTATTTTTACAGCAAACTGAAGAAGATTGAATTTCAGAAGCAAACTAAAACTTCATCCTTGTATGGGAAAAGTATTTTTGTTTTTCAGTGTTTGTTGACATCATAAATCTTTTATTGTGGATAGTGAAGAGTAATTTTATTGTTATGTAAACTCGGCATTTTTGGAAAAGTGTCTTCTTACTAATCATTAAACATAGATCATGTATGTGTGGTATTTACAGCCAGATTTCCCAAAAAATTCAATTTTTTTATGTTGAAGATTTTGTTTTGAAAATGCATCCTCTAGTAGCTGTAATTTTATATAATATAAACAGCAGTAGTTTACTCTGTTTTTAATGTTGCACATTCAAATTTATTTTCTTATTGCATTATTTACTGTAATGTTACAACTAATAATGGTTTACAGTGTTTTTGACATTATTTTCTAATAGAACTAGTGATGGGGCATTCAGTTTTTTGTACTGCTAGTCCTATTTCAGTCCATTATGAACAAATTTATTTTAAGTACAAATGTTAGCTCTCATGGTGATTTTTTTCCTATGAACATTCCTTTAAAAAATTTCTTTCATATGCTACATGTGGTTTTATTTTTGTAATTTCTTGTGTGTTTATAGTAACAGGTTTTGAGTTGTTAGTAGTGATTAGAAAGTAGGAAGCCTGTATTTTCCAATTGTACACATATCTGAGTGTACACACTGTTATATTTTAATATGAAATATTATTTTTTTGTGTTGTTGGGCGGTACATGAAATCAGATAATGATTTGAAACTAGCATTTCCATTTACATATTCCGAAAATTTTAAATCAACAGATATTGTGTTAACATGTACTGTATGGTTCACGGTTCATTTGCTGAGCGGGAATTGGCTTCATATTTTTTTGTAGTTATGGTCAAATTAACTTTAAATACCCCATCACTAATTACAAATCGTATTTTTAGTGCCATACTGTAAAAATTTTGTGAAAGAATGTTATTTAGTGTAGTTATATTATTCAGATATATGATGCATATGTAAAGCTTATTTATGTATATGTGGCAGTGTGTTCTTCTATTCTTGGAAAGATTATAGTAACTCTAAATTAACTGAAAGGAGAAGCATTACAGCGACTAAAACAGTGATGGAATGATGTAACGCTTTGAAACTCAGAAATAAATTTTTTAATGCAAGAAGTGATATTTTCATATATCAGTTTTTAAACCTGATTTAGTTATTATTTTATTGATAGGCACTGATAAATTATATTTCTTTGTTACACCTCGTGTAATTAAATCCAAATGTACAATTAATGAAAATTGGGTTCTGCAGTAAAGAAACAGTGTTGGATTAACTCTTTCAAACAGTTTTAATAATACATGGAAATGTATAGAACCGGTTATTTTAAAGTTTTCTTTCCTGTTTCGTATTTTACAGTATTAAAAATTACCATTGTAATTAATCTTGGGACAGTATAAAAAGCTGCTAAGAATCCATAAAAAATTTCTTTAGATTCATGCATTATGATAATTTTGTACATCAATCAGGTTTATGCAATATTGATGTTAAAAAATAATAATATGTGAAATGTGTATAACTATTTCAAAAATTTTCACACTTCTTCTGTTGCCATTACTGCTAAAGAGTTATTGCTCGTTGAACATATAGCTGATGACAATTATTATTTGAATTTTTAGTGTATAGTTTTTCCAATTATTATGTATAATTTCAGTTTGGAAAGTGTAGTAACTAACCATATTTTAGTACAATTTTATTCTCTTAAATATCCAGAAGTTAATCATCCACCCCTTAAAATATAGATTCTTAATTCTTGTGTAGTTATGCTGTGAAAATTTTAGGTTCTACAATATAATATAGTGTGTTCTATTTTATTACCAACTTGTGTTCTTTTTGTTAATTTAAACTTGTCATTTCCACCTGCGTTAACTATGTCAAGTAAATACTGTAACTGTACATTTTTCTTGTATGTTGTAGTTGACATGAATGTATTTTTGAACTAATTTTATAATTTTATTAAACTCTACATTTAGGAATTTGGTACTTTTCAGCTCAGTTAATTTTATTCCAGGTTTCAATTAATTCGTAGTTTGTTGTGAGCATCGGTCCGAGAGTACAACAGTGGAATTTTCACGTGAAAATAATGAGCTGCATGAAGTTCTTTAAGTTCACTATTTGTTACCACTTTCACAATTTATTTACTGTACAGTTTCTGAGGAAATCCTCGTTATTACAAGCCACGGCCTGGACTGGCAACAAGGCATGCTGTTAGCAGACTTGGTGATGAAACTCGTGACAGTAAAGTTTGCTGTAATTCTCATGAAAATTAAATTTCTCCACATTCCTAACTTGTGGAGATGTTAATCACACTCCATAATTAAGCTGGCTTTTCCAAGCTTTATCAACTTAGGAAATGGTTCCACACCACACACGTCCGCACTGCTTAGCTTATGATTTTTCAGCCCAAAACCAGCATAACAATGGTTCTTCCGTTTGTCCCGCCTGCCTCCCAGTGGCCCTACCTCCTCTCGGCCATTATGCAGATCAACTTGGAAAACCTCTTAACAGTTTACATGAAAGTAATGTTTGTAGATTGTATGATTATAAAAATTCATCACACAAATACTATTTACTTGAAAGAAAACATTTGAAACTAATTCTAATTAGTTAATGATTAGTGAAGTACGTAAAGACAATTAATACTTAATTCGGATTTAAACACTTTGCCCATCTTTGATGCTACTGTTCTTTAATGTGTCACAATAAGTAAAGTGCTGACAATTTAAACTAACAATTTTGTGCTGCTATTGTGCACAGAAGTCTGAAAACCATTTAAGTGTGGTCATTTCTCTCAGGTTCATGTATCACATACAGTGCTCTTAACACTTAGACATACATACACAGTAATATGGAATAACAAGTTCTGGTGCACTTTTAAATAAGAATATACTTACTCAAAATCATACTTTAATGCACAGTCTAGTGAATTTTGAATATATTTAATAAATATCTTTTATAAAATTAAAGAAAAATATAAATTATCATCTGAGCCATGTTACAACACAGCAAGTATTTATTAATTACATAATAATATCTTTTGTTGGCTTGAGCTGTAGCCAGTATTGCCAGTATTCAAAATACTTGACATGGCCTTAAGCCAAGAACCTAAGTAAATAATGACAATATTTGTAAAACCCATCAGCTGGTACATAAAAATAAAAATGCAGTATTATATAATTTAAAAACACCATAATTCTATGAATCATTTTTTTTTAATAAATCTTAACTTTTAATTGCAGTATTACATTTACCTAACAAACTCTGAAATAACAAAAATAGTAATTTAATGAAAATGAAAATATTCCCGAGAATCTTTAAAAAAAAAAAGCCAAAATTTATGCAAAAAATATGTTTCTGCTAAAATGGAATATAAATTATAATGTTATTATTATAAACACTTTATTGGCCACAGTGTATGCTTGTTACTCCTTGGATTTCTTTAAAACATCTGCCGAATGACCTAAAAAAAAATCAGAAATTCGGTTTTGTCCTTCATGCACTTAAACATTGAACAACCAACATTTTAAGTCAACTGATTTTGTCCATACCAAACTATGTCCAGCGTTTATTCAAAATTAAATTCTATACATATTATGAAGTTCGTTGTAAATGTGTAAGTCTTAATAAAAAGCCACTGTGCGATATAACTGCGCAGGATGTGTAAACCTATATCATCTTTCTTTTTGACCTGGAGCCCTGTTGAAGGGATGAACATTTTGTTTCCCAATCCACACAGCATGATGGTAAATTACAAGCTACGACTGTCACGTATTTTACTGTTGTGATCACACTAACTTTTTAATTAATTTTCTTCCAATTTTATTTGCATTTTTTTGTGAGGTTTTTATATATTTTGTTGGAGTAAAGGCGAGAAGATAGTAGGTTTTATAATTTTTTTTTGTGTTAAAAGAAGGTACAGTCTTATTTAATGAACCATTGTGACTTTGACATTTTATTAAATTGAGGTGTTACTGTATGAATAAACAAAAATTCAAAATTAGGATTAATTAATGAGTCTATTTTCCCCTAAAGACTAGAGAAATTAATCTATTGTGTAAACATTCTCTTACCTTCTTCTGTCCAACACTGTTACAATGTAAGGAGAACATAATCACCACCTGTAAATTAATACTTGTTTTGTTTTAGCAGATCTCTAAAACTTATGTAACAGACAGCACCTAATCTGTTTATTACATAACTGTGTCAACATGCTGGGTTTTGCGTGAACCACCAGATTTTATGCCAAGGGCAACATGTAAAAATTTGAATTGTATAATACTCTCAAGGGTTCTAAGGAATTATAAACTTCATCAGTGTGATGTTTTGTAATTTTCATAAATGCAAAAGAAAAATAAATTAAATTTAAACAAGTGGCTACATCTGTATTACATCTTATAAACGTTCAACAATAAATATCCATATACATAAAAAAAATTATTCAGGGAAATACAGCGGATTGTAGTTAATTTTTTTTTTTTTTTTTTACTTTGAACAACATATGTTGAAATAAAATTGATACCAAAGCACAATTTTACTGATACTTAAAACATAATTAACAAATGTAAAGAGGATAGATACATTATAGCCACAGAATCTGATTTAGAAATTTTGCGTTTTAAATTAATATTTTAGGTTTTGTCTTGCTAATAAGGAAAGATTGCTTTACTGGGCAGGTAGTGCCACTAATTTGTGGTTCTAATATCAAGTTTAAAAAATTTCTGGGAAAGTAACACAGTTTTGAAAATGTTTACTTTCGAACTTAATCATTCCATCAGAGTTTTAATTTTGTGTGACATTTTTCAGTTTTTACTGTAGTATGTGTTGGGTAATATAGCAGCTTTTATCATAATGTCTTGTTTCCTGTTCTCAATATTTTAGTGTTTTAGGTTTACTTTTTGTGTTACATGTTTAGCCCTACTGTGAATGTAGTTGATGTAACAGTGTGTCCAACCTTCATTATGTATTCCTAAGTTTAGTTACGGGAAATGAGTTAGGTTATATCCACATTTGTGAAAAATGCAGTGAGTATCAGCTCAGTGTCTGTTTTATTTATCACTCTTTAAGAAAATTCTGAAATGTCCATCGGGTAACATTAAAAATCATGATAAGCATGCAGCTGTGAATGCGAACTGTGTAAAATATACAGCTTTACCATCTTTTTGAAATACATGCAGTATTGTGTGATTAGAAATACTAGTGCCTATTACCTCAAAAAATTTGACTATTTTAAATAAAATATTGTTTGCTCAATATAGATTGTTATGAAGTTAAGTTTTTTATTAGAAAAAATGGAAATTATTTTTTTTTTATTTACTATCTATATTTACGTGAAAAGTATTCACTGAAATTTCATGTTGTGATATAGTGTTAATAAAAAGAGTGACTATTTTATTATCTGGGAGATCAGTAGTGTAAAAAGAGAAGTAACATTTAACTTGAACAAATTTTGCATGTACATTTTCTGAACTTATGAGCAGAATATAAGTAACTTATTTATATATATATTTAAATAATCTAAGTAATGTTTCTAACAAAATTTGTTGTTGCCTGACACCAGTTTAATAAATTAAGTTTATTTTGTGTTTTCTTAAATTCAAAACTATCTTTCCTAAAATTTCTACATCAATAAAATATTGTGTTGCAGGTTCTTTTTTTTTTTTTTTTTTGGTCAATACTTTTGTGGTCTAAATAAATGTGTATTTTGTGTGTTTGTAAATGTTTTGTCCTTTAAACTTTTGACACACTGTAACTTATTTCATTTATGTGCTGTACAAAACCATGTCAATGATTTGTGTTCCAAATCATACCTAAATGTGAAATAAATCATGTCCAGAAAATTGTTTTTATTACATACGTGATGAAAATAATGTAGATCTGTACTTTTTCATTTGAATGTTAAATCATTAGTAATTTTTGACAGTGTATAGCTGAGTTTTTTTTTCTTCGTGTATTTGCCGTTATAGCGAAACCATTACACTAGTTTTTCAATGTTGGCAATAATTTTAAGTATTCGTTCGTAAAAATTAGATGATAATATTTGGCTGAACATTAACATTACACTAATTTTTCAATGTTGGCAATAATTTTAAGTATTCGTTCGTAAAAATTAGATGATAATCTTTGGCTGAACATTAATGTGCATGCAAGTAGCGTGGTGGAAGCCGTATTAAGCCACCTATGGCATTGCTTGCTTCTTTGTTTTGACCTAATCTTTGCAGGTGTGGAAAACTTATTTTATATTGTATAATATATTAGGTTGTAGACTTCCACAAATTCACGACAAAAAAAGAAAAAATCTACTGCATATTTATTTTCTTAGATCGCCAACGCAGATCAAACACGGGTTTTTTTTTTTTTATGTGCCTAGAAACTCTTTTCGCATCAGAAAAGGCACCTCAAGTGTACTAGTAAAGACGACCAGCAACGAAAAATTAAGGTGCACAGTGATTTTGGCAATTACTGCGGATGGGCGGAAATATCAACTATAAGTGGTTTTTAAAAGGAAAACTCTTCCGAAAGGCAAGTTTCCTCGTCGTGTTCATGTGTGCGTCCAGAATAAAGGTTGGATGAACGAAGAGTTGATGAAAGTCTGTGTGGAAAGAGTGTCAAATAACAGGCCTGTAGCAATGCTTAAGGTCATATTTCATAAAAAAAAATTTATTTCGTTAGTTGAAAGTTCCTTTGAAATGCACCTTGTTGATGTAATTAATCGTTGCCAAATCATTATAGTTTTCACGATATAACACTTGAAAGTCGCAATTCTGCAAGTTTTGGAGCATACCCCACAATGCTCCTATTATTTTTTTTCCCAGCAATATTAGTCATAATAGAATCTGTGTGGTCTGTACAACATATTTATTTAATAAGAAGGTGATAGATTAAAAGGTAAGTGAGTACTGATGTCCTGAATTGTGCTGAAAATTAGCGTTGGAATCGTAGTGAATATCTTTCTATTCACTTGAGTAAAACTGTTTAAATTACTTCAGAGTACAATTTAATGCATTAGCTGTGTAGAAAAATCTGTATCAGTTACTTTTGTTACTTGTAAGACAAGCTACGTATGTACTACTGGACATCTGTATTGAGTATTGGTAACCTGCCTATAACACTTTAGTATCGGAGTGTACCTCAGTTAAGCCGGTTTTGCACGCGTTCCTGACCATCTCCGAAACCTTGCACAGCGGGGTGTCCCTCTTCCTTTTAAACACTTGGAAAGTAGCGGAGGAACAGTAAACATCTTGTTTGAGCTAAGGAAAACCTGGAACTGTTTGCAGTGTTAGTATTAGCTTATATGTGATAATATTTTACATGTAGAATTGGAGTAAAATATAGTGAATTTTATTTTTTTCACAATTTTTTTTTTATAAATACAACGATAATAACAGTACTTAGGGTGTGGAAATGGCTAAAAAAATATCCTGGTAAATCACGGCCTGGTAATCCATGTAAACAAAAAAAGGGCGAAGCTTGCGATGAAAATGTGGCGGGAAAGAAGTGCTAACATTACTGACAAGAAGGAAGTTAGGAAAGAGAAAACTTAATTATGTACATATAGGAGTTCATTAGGAAACTTACCTTGGAGGTGAAATTAGTTTACTTTTCATATCTTTTTGCAGGAAAAGTAGGAATTAATGTTTTACATATTTAAAATAGTCATTTTAGCTTAAGCTCAGTCATTCTGTTTTTAACAGATGCGTATTGTTTTTTGACAAGTGTAATTAAGTCATATAGTGGTGTAGTTAAAGAGAAACTCCATCGTAGAAACAACCGGTTTTCGCGAAAATATTTGGCAACAACTTATTTCAGTTTCTTACATGCTGTCTGCAGCCCTGCTTCTTAGTTATTCGTCAGTGAGTTTTTGCACAGGGATGTCTTTCGTTGGACTGTGAGCGTCACTATATATGTATAATTTGCGCTTAAAACCCTCAATACGCATGACAGTCGTTAACATCCAATCACTGACAATGAAACAGAGCTCTAGGTGCTCAAACAAGGAATTTGATTAATTATATACAAAATTCTTTCGCGGAAACTTCCTGTCTACATTTTCTGCACTTCATGAGTAAGACATCATGATGTTTCATTCCCAATCTTTGATTAATTTAAAAAAAAATAGACACTTTATAGGGAGCATTTATTTTTATCACACAAGAAAATAGAATATAGGCCTACTATGTTTTGCGCTTTTTATTTTTTATTATTTTAATTTTTTTTTGCAAAATTGATGCCGAAGAAATTGTTTAGAAATCTTTTACATATATTATGTTATAATTAATAGAACTAAAATTTGAGGCCTTATATGGTGATTGTTTCGTTCATCTAAGCTCTCATTTTAAATCAGACACAACTAAAATTATTGGAAAGTAGTATAAACAGTTTCCTTACAACATTTGCGTTGTATGCTCGGCAATATGCAATATTCTTTTGGTAACCGCAACAATTCCTCCTTTATCTTTTCAAATGATCCTGAAAATATTTATAGGCCTGCATACACAATTTCAAAATGGTGCCACGACCTAGTATTTTTGTAAGAAACTGTTCGTGTATGTTTTCTAGCATTCTAGAGAACTATAGTTTATTAAGTTTACTATCTGTAGTATATTTATACATAAATATGTTATCTGGTAGTTCAGGCCGTATCCCAATTCGTAATTCAGTAAATATATATATTGTGTATGGTTTTGAATGAATGTGGTCAAGATTACTGTACTTGGTAACGGTCATAACGTAGTGCGGATTATATGGTACACACTATGTCATCAAATGTGTTTTTAATATATCGCAAATGTTTCCATTTTATGGCAATTAGCCGAATAGTTAGGGGGCACGTGATTTTCACTGAAAAAGTTTGCATCATCTTATTTCAACGCCTTACGCGCATATATGCAGCTAAGCTACAAGGTTACTCGCCGGATGTTTTTACTGCACGCGACTTGGGGTTCTGCTCTCAAATAACAGACATGTGGTGTCTGAGTTACATGGTTATCTTATTTTGATTTGGCGTAGTTAAGTTAGATACGCATGTTCTCAAAGATAACTCACTTAACAATCTTAAAATAGAGCTGCAGATTATGCACGTAAGGTAGAAACAAATTAGGGGTGAAATATTTTTGCCATAAGCAAGTGGACTTAAAAGTCTTGTATTTTAAATAGACTATAAGTACAAATAGTTGGCTTCAAATCATTCAAAAATGATAGAGGATGTGACAACTTAAAATATAAACTGAATCATATATCGGCTTAAATGCCACATATTTTACTCGTAGCTGTATTACGATATTTCTCTCTGGGCAAGAGACAGAATGAATTCCGACATTTGCCAATTTTATGCATCCTGATAAAAACTTAATGTTTTGCGAACATATAACAGCAGTAACATTAAAAATTTTCTAAATGTTGGTTACATCTTGGGTTAGGCTTGGATATTTTACGGCATTTAATGAAAATTGTCACACATGTCCCTCGGTAAGAGATCGGCGCAGTAATAAGAGGAAATGAAAATATTTGCTTATTTAAATAATATATAAAAATTATTTTAAAAGAACAAAATCAAGCTGCTTCAGTACCATAACTATATAACGTACAAAAAGTTATTTATTGGAATTCTTCGTGTAACAAAACCATAAGGAAATAGGTAGCATCGAAGTGCAGTCTCATTATTATTTTCGATGCAACTTTCAAGTAATTGAATTCATTTCAGATTGCTTGCCGACGTAGGACGTTTATAAAAAAATTCAGTCTGTTTCTTTTAAATCCGCATAGCAATATTTAGTTATTTACATGATCACATGAATTGATAATGATAATGATAGTCCTGTGATAAACCAAATTAAATATGTTACGATGATGATGACTTCAGTTGTGGTGTTAGCGTATAGTAGATTCAGGGTGGTGTAGGTGTAGTGGAATAGATTGTGACACCTAATTATCCAGACTAACATAGCACACACAAAACAAATGAAATATAGTTATGCCTTCAAATAGAATGTAATTGACTCTTAGTAAAGGTGTGCAAATGTATGAGGAAACTGACTGAAATCCAAAATTAAAACATAACATTTAAAATCAAACAGTTTCCTTAAATTTGTGATCCAAAGTTTAACAAATTAATTGCAAATAATTTACACTCAAAATAGTTGAAAAAATATCCTCAGTGTTCAAATAACCGTCTCAATGAATGTCTTAAATATTTCCTCGGCTGCTCAATTACAAAGACTAATTCTCCCAGGACCTCTGGGTACAGGTTTCTGATTATGCTGCGTAAATGTCCAAACCTAAGAAAATAAATAATTTAGATTCTTAAAAATTTTAACTCAATCATCCCGAAAACACTCATAATCAGTTGAGAATAGTCTAAGACACAATAATTTGTAGTAATATAATGAAATTCGGGTGACAAGATAAAGTTCTAATATTTGACTTATCTGGCCAAAATGGCCTATTTCGGCATCCTCTTCGATCTATAAGTTCACTAATAAATATTTAACGCTAGGTTGTACCGCTTGACCCTCTTCTTAGATGGTCGATGAACCTACAATCTGTATTTCTTTTTGGTGGTACCAATATATATCCTGTCTTTAGGATGGGCCCAAATTAAAACGATTAACACAGGGCATAAATGATTACGTCGCCATTCTTTCAAAGAAGCCACCAAAAAGTCCCTGTAGCACACATGAAAATAAGGACTACAAAGTCCTACTCTCCAATCCTTAATTAAAGTAACAAAAATGTGTTAAGTATTATAAGTAAACAAAAATATAGTGAAATTTTTTCTCAATTAACAATTAGCAATTAAAAAGTATTACATTAAATGTAATTACAATTCTGGATAAAACAATTTAATATTAGTTGTGACTCGTTCTCGGCATAGAATCGCCATGTCGTTATATTAATTAAATAATGTCAGGGCTTTTAAAAATACGATAAAATATTACATATACTCACAAAATTCATCATTTAGCATAAAATTAACATTTTTAGGAGTAATACATGTTTCTGTGACTCTTAAAACAATTTAAATGTACCGTCAATGCAAATAACATAAAGGTCATATTTCATATATCACAATTTATACAAAATTTCAGTCTGTTTCTTTTAAATCTGTGTAGCAATATGTAATTATTTACATGACTGCATGAATTGATAAGAAAATGTTAAAATCATGGTTTAATTAGTACAGATAGAAAGTTTTCGCGAAAAGATGTGCAACAACTAGTACACGTGCGCGTTATAGCTCTGCTTCACAGTCAAGTGATCCAATGTTTTCAACTCTCACACATATTGGGGTTCTACCAGCAAACCACAGACGCGTAGGGTCACAGTATTCTTATTTGGACTAGTTCAGACCAGTAGTGCTGAAACAGGGAGGTACAGGGGTACAAAATACCCCCAAAAATTTGATAGTGGGTTACAAAATATAATTTTTATCCTGTACATATTAGTGCATATATATACATATATATAAATATAAATAAATAAATAAAACAAATACAATATAGCTAGAGTCATGTTTAATCTAAGTGTATACTGATTCTAACTTTAACTTATACAAATTAACTACTATTGACTTAACGGTATACAAGTTTGAGTAAAAGATTCTCAGCTCTAAGCCTACTGAAACTGTTAACGGTTTTCGTAACACCCCTACTGACACATCCCATGGATACAGTTTTTTTTTTTTTTTAATTGTAATATTTAAGTTATATGTCTGTAATATTGGCCAGGGTCAGGTAAGCTAACCCCCCTCCCCCTCCATCCTTTCCAGGGTTCCTCTTCTCTGTGACAACTCTGCTATTTTCATCTACGCAAAAATACTGAAATACTCTTTCAATTTCAGTGAACGGCTTGTTGTTATCGTACTGTTTTGACAGCTAGAGTGTTCTGTAGTTCATCGTGTTGTAGAGGGCTTTTAAAAATTATCATCACACTTGTATTACATATCTTTTTCTCATTAATATAACGTGTACATTGACTTTTTATTTTCTTCTATTGTATTTATTAATATTTGTTTGTTTATTGTAAAACACTAGAGCCGTAAAATTTTTTTCTGGCGTCTGTATTACATGAAAGAGCTCCTGGTGCAAGATTGTTTGCAGTTGTGCCTAAACATAATTATTTGGGTAAAAGTGTCAGTGTTGTTAATACGTAGTAGGTGTAATCATAAATGCTGCATTTTTGACAGTTCAGTTAAATGGATCAATTTTGTAATTCATTTAAAGTTGTCAATTTGACACACATACGCTTGCCCTTTTCTTTGGAATTTAACTAATCTTTTGGTGAAACATTTCCTTATAATTAAAAAAAAATTAAAAAGAAAAATTGATTAAACCTTTTGTTATCAAATGTTTTTAATTTGTTCATCCAAAGGACTTTATTTTCTGTCAAAAAAATTATATATACTTTCCACAACTCCATAAAATTTGAAACTTCAAAAAATATGATGTAGTTCTCATTTAAATGTGCAACATAGGTACTCTTAATAATACTCATCAAATTGTTTTGAAGTAATCAAATTGTTTAGACCTTTATAACTTGTAGTAATTTATATATGTCTTATTTCATTATAAATGTGCATTTTACCATTATGTATGTAACTGTTCAACTTTTCTGTGTTACAATATGTACTAGCAGCAATCACTTAATTTTTACAAATTATTAATTATTAGAACAACTTATTATTACTTAATTTTTTGTTTTAATGGAGAATATTAAATTAATGTGCAGACTCTGCGGGTGTAAAATTTACGTACTTACTTTATGACAATTTTATATTAACTTGTAGATATGGTTAAAATCCTACAAAGCTCATGAACCGTCTGTTATAACTTCTTATTTCCTTTTTTATTATATAAGAAACGTTAAGGTTAATTCTACTACAGGTTAGAAAGATCTATGTTATAAGTTTGGCACAGGGAAAATTTCTGCCACTTGAGCGCTGGTATCGCTAATGCACCAAACTGACCAATCACAGAGTTTTCCTGAATTTTAAGATTTATTAAGTTGATAATTTAAAAAACGAAATTGGTTTCTTTTCACTTTAAAATTAAATTAAATTACAAATTTAATTTCTCAGTTTAATTAAATTTAATTTTAATACGGTTTTGTATTTATCTGGTCTCTTAGCGATCGAAGCGAAACTAGTGGCAGAAATTTTCCTTGTACCAAGCTCTCCCATAAGAAAACGTATTTTCTTTCTAACCTGTAGTAGAATTAACCTTAGAAACGTATAAGTGACACACTTGGAAACTGAGTCAAACATTAGCAATTAGCAGGAATCACAAATTGAGTTTTCACTACTAAACATGAATTTAGTTAACCATTTATTCGTTAAGAAACACAAGCAGCTCATTTTCAGTTGTAAACAAATTGTTTTTGATCAAGTCGTACCTGTAGAAAATTCTTGTTTCGTTTATGTTAAAGGCGTATTAAAGTCTCTCAAAACTAAGTACTTGCAGTGTCAATGAAAATCGTAAGTTAATTAGTGTACACATAGGTTCAGCAGGCGAAACATACCAATTTAAAATATAAATTAATGTGGAAGACATTTGATAGCAGGTAACAATATTCCATAGTTCAGCTCTTATAACACCAGATACATTTCTTTGCTACCATCTTTATTCACATTTTTGAAATTAGTCATAGTTCTCTTCAGTTGTCATTTGATAACTTTGACACTCATTACTTGCGGTATAATACTACCGTACACACCAAAAATTTTGTGAATCATCACACGCAGCTCGAAGAATGAACCTCTGTAAAATTTTAACTTAACTATAAACAGTTTTCCATAAATCACCCAATGATCATAGTTTGAAGTTACAGTTTTAAGTGAAGTAAGTGAAATTGTCCGTGTCGACAGCGAAGTTATTAGAGACAGTGTTATGCGTGTCACAATGACAGTAACAGGGAGATGAGTCGACCATGACCTTCTGTATTGAATTCAATAAGCTATAAAAAACCGAAATCAGGATGGCCGCAGCTGAGGATCGAACCTGGGTCATCCAGAATGCGAGCCCATCTGTCACTCCGCTTGGTACATAGTTTTAGGAACTGCTGTGATAGTGAAGCGAGGGTATTACATGCCTGTTTCAATTAATATTATCCCCCTTCATAGTTTTTACGACCGCTATGTTTTCAGTAAAACCAACTCATTTTATCCCAAAATGTTTTTAATCTCTGATAAAATTTTAAAAACTTTTTTTAAAATGGTATGTAGAACAGCTTGAAGGGAGATTTCTGTAAGACGATGTGTGATGCAATGCCACAGGCCTGACAAGCTCACACATATTTCTGCTGTGCCAAACACTGTTACTTAACTGCAGCCAGGTAGTCCTGATGGGTAAGGGCCAGCCAGATGGGAGGGGGAGTAAGAGGGCTCCGGGAGAACGGGCGACGGAGAGCCATTATGAAGGGACAGTAGTACGCTCTCGCCAAGAACGCAGTTGCCTGGCCTTACACAGTCTTTCTGGCGAGTAATATTGCCTTAAGCAGAGGAGCCCTGTTAGTGCTGTACTGTTTCCGAGGCCACTTGGTGGATCCCGTCAAGAAACTACTGAATGAGGGGAAAAATGACTTGGTTATACTAATCCTAGGTGGCCTCACATCTGTCAGTCAGGCATTGGACATGTATATAATCCAATCCTTCAAGGACAATTTTCACCGTCTGTATAGGGAATGGATGACTAGTATGGAGCATGAGCACACTCCAAGAAGGCGAGTGAAATGACTGTCGCCAGTGCAAATCTGCGAATGGGTGTCAACATGTTGGTCAATGTATTTTGGACGAACATGTACTAAAAAGTTTTAGACGGACTGAGATCTCCAACTCGCTCGACATCATGAAAGATGACATATGGCAGAGCGACAGCAGTCTCTCAAATGGTAGTCATGGTGGATGTGTCAATACCGAGTCTTTAGACAACTGCGATGACAGCAATGATGATTAATTTTGGCACTGGGTAGGTCAATAATCCTTTGTAACAATTTTGATTTTAAATTATGCTTAAACAAGTGACCCATGTAATTTATATTCATACAAGCAATTTTCTTGCTTGCAGATCTGGAGCAGTTATACTTGGCAGCCCTGACGCCAGCAATAAACCGGCCAACAACTCCAATAAGGCAGTTCGCTCACTCCTTTTTCGTCATGTGCGCGCTGTAACTTTTTTGCCACTAATTTCTCGTGCCCTTGGATACGGTAGTCTTTTTGCCTGTGATATTAAAATTAGAAGTCGTATTTATTTAAGATTTGTTACGTTTTCCGTTTTGTTAATTAAAATATATTAAATGTAATTACCATAATGTAATGACATATACACAGCAATATTTATAAATCATAATTCTTTTAACAAGTGAAAAGCAGGTCAGTTCATAATTGGCACTACCAAATGTCGGGTGCATGCCTCTCTCAGATATGCATGGCATAGTGCAGTACGACGCTTGACAACAGCACATCTGGTGTGTCACTAGCCCACATGTGCGCTCGCGCCTACACGCAAGCGTACACAATCGGCTTGGCCGTAAATAACAGCTGTGGATACACTTGTATACGTCGTGAAAAGAAAGTATGAAACAGCATTGTGTAGGTTTAAAGTTGTTCTGTGAATGTGTTATCCAAGTTTATTAACAATGATCAACATCTTGATGTTAGTAATTGTTTACTGTTGGTGAACAAATTGAAAATGACTATCAAATCCCTCTCCATGCTCATTGGATAAGTGTGTAAATAACTTGTGCAGAGAGTAGAATCATTATACAAGCAGATTATTTTCACACGGCCAGCCGAGCTGGAGAAGTGAAATACTGATACTGCAAAACAAAAAGAGTAGTGTTATCATCACGTCCCATCTGCTGAGTGATCGAGCGAGCGTCAGGAGCTGTGACTAGGTAGTGGTCAAAAGTGGCACAAGTGACGCAGTAGCCACATCGAGTATGTTGTTTTTTAACTAACCAGTTTCCAGATAGGTCCTTGCGTACGTGTGTGTGTGGTCCCTCGCTTCCAAGATGAGGTCCCAGGAGGCAAACAGCTTCATCAAAACATATGTTGTGCCAACTAGAATTACCATTGCCGGCAAAGTTTGTGCGTTAATGTGTCGAAGAAAAGTCTTAGATGTCAACCATGACATACATTCATCCTATTGAAATATGTTTACTATTTCAATCAACAACATTGCGATGGTACCTTGTAAATAGTTTCGAAACGCCGACATTGCTGGCACTTAATTTACAATGCCGACGGTATTTGTGTTTCATTCTCATGAATTCATGCTTGATGTTGAGCTACAGAAAGGTCGTATATGCACGTCCAGAGTATCATTTATTCAAAACACGTCATTCTATTGAAAAATATATTACTATTTCAATAAACTTTCTTGCGGCTTTCTTGCAAATTACTTCCAAAAACGGTAGTTGCGTGCACAAGAATCTATATTGTCGGCGACGTTTTCGCTTAAGTTTGAGGCAAAGAAAGGTCATATATCCGTTTCCAGTGTATCTATTTATTCAAAATACTTCACTCTACTGAAAAATATTACTATTTCAATTAACTTCACTGCGCATTCTTAAAAATAACATCCCAAAATGGGCATTGCCGGTGCAAGAGTTTATGTTATAGGCAACGTTTACGATTTATATTGAACTAAACAAAGGTCGTAGATCCACTTCCATGGCATACATTTAAAAATAACGTGTTTGCTTTTCAAAATAAACGTGTATCATTTTATAAAAACACGTAATTTTTGCGCCAAAGACGAGTGAACGCCAATTCAATGATTAAAACTGTACATGTCGACATTTAAGTGGTCGGGGATCGCTGAAAATTTGTCAAAATTCTAATAACTATCCCTCCGAAATAACGACCGCATTCCCTGGAACCGTGAAGGGTCGTTAAATCAGGAGTTGACTGTATGTAAATCACAATTGAGTTTGTCGTGATGAGGTTCACGTAACATTTTTGTTTTTAAGTTTGTCAGATAAGTAATTGCTTGAAATAGTGAAAACTGAAAGAGAAAATTAGGAAAGGTAAAATGTATTGCTTCTTTTAAAAACAATGAAGGAAAGTTGAAAAGTTTCATGTTTATGCAAATAGTGTCAAGACATATATTGTGGTACCATTATTGCTCCTTGACTGCTGTGATTACCTGCTTAGCAATGCATAAAGTTACTGTGATTTGCACACTATGGTATGAGGCATCACATGTGGCAGAATAGAGACCAAGAAATTGTCACTATAAACTGAGCACATAACAGATTTTGTAATTAACTAAAAATATGTTTTATTGGGCCAATATATGTTAATTTTTTGAGTATGTTGAAACGTTTACACTGGTTGTTAGTTACATGAAAGTTTTAGTACAAAAAATAGTAAAGATAACTGCAAAACGGCTGAAAGAAAACTTTATGCAGTGCTCACTTTATCGTGAACGGCCTATAAAGAGGTTCAAACTGTGTGTGGTTTGGGAAGCATGCAAACACTAAAAAGAACCCCAGAATTTTGTGATATTGGACAGTTTACTTGTCAAATACTAGCTGTACAACTCGGCTATAGATTACACCATTATCTGACTATGTGGCATTACTAGTTTCTTCATATTCTGGTGGGCTGTCGCACCTTTCCCACATTACGAGAGTAGGAAAAAGCAAAACAAAGGATTCAAAGGAAATAGTTCCCTTCAGGGAGCACAGTCTTCCTTTTCATCATTCAATTGTTGTGCTCACAGTATGCAAGATACTAAAATTGAAAATATGAGGGAGAACAAACTTTCTATGAATTTGTAAGATATGTATTAAATAACCCTTTTGCCTTGTCCTGCTCGCCGGATTGCTGAGCAGGGCAAGGTATGCACTTCCTCACTGCTTCACTGAAAATTGCTGACGAAGAGCGAACTCTGCATTCAAGCGAGTACACACACCAACACACATTTGCCAACTACTAGCTGGCCACTGGGAACTCTTTTCATTATCATAAATACTTCACAATCACGCAAAACACTGAATTTAAACGTGACAACTTGCCGTAACAGATTATTAAACCATAATTTCTTTAAATGTAATTATTGAGGAAGAAAATTATGTCAGACCTGAAAATAAAGGGAGCGAACAAGCCTCCAACCGTTCCATCATCCACAATCAGGCTCAGTGCCAGCTCGTTGCGACATGTCATCTGGCGTCATACCAAACCATAAGAAATTTAAAATTATTTATGACACTGCCATGCTCAAAGGTACATAACAGTTACTTAAGGCCATGATCCATCATTTCTACTGCTTTCACAATGATAATTTTTTTTATTTCTAAACGAGACCAGGTATAGAAAAATTGTTGCACCGGTTTATTGAAAATAGTTTTTACCATGTAGCCTAATTTTTCTCTAGACAAAAATTTATGTATGTAGTTCATTATTGAGAATTTCCTCAATTGCATATTTAGCTGAAACCGTTGTGTATTTTGTCTTGAAAAATTATTTAACACAGTATGAACTGTTTTTAACAAATCTGTGCAACAGATTTTCGGTACCTGCTTTAGTTTTGAATTGAAAAAATAATTATTGCCATAGCTGTATTAATGATGGCTCATGGCTTTAAATAGAAATAAAGCTGACTAGGGTGACACCCAAATTATGTTTCTACAATAAAACTGAATAAGCAAAACTAACTTAGAAATGCAAAAAAAGATATACACATCTATAAATACATTAATACAGTGAAACTTCCCTTAGCGGACACTTCCGAAAAACTGACATTTTTCCAATCACCGGCAGATTAACATGGAGCCTTATGGAGAAATACTCTCTAAATAACGGACATTCTTATTAACGGACGCGGACACAATAAGTAGTGAATAACGGACAAAATGCGCAAAAAAGGGACGTGAAAACAGTTGCAAAGCAGCTTCAATGAATGTTTCGGCAGCGAGTCGTAACTAAGAAAGTGCGATTTGTACACCCCTTGTAAGCAGGTAGCACGTAGCCTCGCGTTATCTCGACTCCCCACACATGCGCACGCGCGCAGCTGCGGTGTAACTCGATCCTCCCCCCACACACGCATGCGACGTGTGTTGTAGCGCTTAGTCATTGTTTACTATTCTTTTCATGCACTTCACGTAATAGGGTAGCAGTCGTAATCGAGAGACTTATTTTGTGTGAAATGTCTCAAAAGTGTAAACGTTTTACTTTAGAGGATAAATTAGCTGTGATTAGGAGGCATGAAAAAGAAAAATTAAGCGTCCGTGACGTTGCTGCGAAGTTCGACGTGGGGAAAACTCAGATTGCCGACATAATAAAAAATAGAGAAGCAATACTGAAGTCGTGGACGGAGAATAGCTGCGGTTCCAGCAAATGTACATTCCCAAAAACGGATGGACTGACTGTAGATACACTAACGTTTGAGTGGTTTTGTAGCCTCTGTTTCTTTCTTTCTGAGGCTGTGACGTTTACTCGGCAGATTGATAGTGTAGAAAACTTTTTTTTTTTTTCATGCCTTTCATTCAATTAAGTTAGCCGTATGAAAATACTCGACTTTAGCCGAATGCATATGGAGTGTGGATTTGTTCACACACACGTTGAGAACAATGGACAAATTAATGTGACATGAGCTGCAGTTAACGTAAATTATGCACCACAAAACATTGGCATCAAACTTTTTTTTTAATAATTACCCACGTCGATCTCGGAAACTTTGACACACGACTCGGAAATATTTCACGTGCCAAACCGGCTGACAGTGCGAGCGACGTGTAGACAAGGCACACAGTCTCATGCTCGCGCGCGCCAGTGTGTGTGGATGAGTCACGCCGGCCAGCCAGCTGTATCTGCGTGTGGTAAGATTTATTGCCGTACATCGTCGAAAGGTTTTAAAATTTTTCCGAAAATACCACAAAAATTCGGCCTTGGACTAGCGAGAGTTTAACGCAGTATAGAGTTAAGAAAATTATTTAGGTCTACCATTTTTGTATTAAAATTTTTTATATATGTACTATATTTTTTATATACTACTGTAATTCCTAATAGCGGACACTTCTCAATACCGGACATTTTTTTATGCACCAGAGGTGTCCGGTATTGGGAAGTTTCACTGTATTCGAATTAACTGACGGCTCTAAGATACTTGCTAGCCTGCCCAATACTAATGATTATATCTGCCTTAAATTTTCCAACATGACTTGAGATTGCTCGAATTATATTATTATAGTAAAACCTCTTTACAACAACCCCTTATAGTTTCCGGGAATAGAAACTTTATAGAGTGGGAAATTTTATAAGAATTTTTGATAAATTTTGACTCAATCCGTATATGTCAAAATATGCCATTTTTTGCTCAAAGTCAGTATTCAGTAATCGTTTGACATAAAAGTAAAGTATTTAAAATTAAATATAAATTAATGTTGGACACCTTTCGGGGAAAAAAATGATACCCAAGGAGGTTGTGAACCTCATACAATAAAAAATTTTTACTTGAACAGTGTAACTTTCTGCAAGCAGGAAGATATTTAACACTGATCATATGCTTAAATTATAGAAATTTTTATTGAAACAATATATTACATGCAGGATATATATTTTACGTCATACAGGTTTAGAATGTAACACATAATAGTAGACAATAAGGTTGTGTGCTGGCCATGGCATCGCTCACTTATCGCTTGGGGAAGAACAAGGAATAAGATGGAGTGTAAGAAGAGGAGTAGGAGAGGGACGGAAGCAGACTGTTAGCGCAGCTGTATTGTGTGTGAACAAAAGATCAATCTGCTGCACTGCTCGCTTGACCTAAACACTATCACAGGGCACACACTACTTGAAGACACAAAGACTGTTTGTTACGATAAAGTATAAAAAAATCATGCTGACAAACACTGTATTGGATTACGTACACTACCAGGAGAAAATTAAAGTTTAGGGTAAGCTTTTGTGATTTTTAGCACCCAAGTTCAATGAATTATTGCATATATGTATGTGAGAAACTTAACCAGAAACTTGAAAAACTGTGTGATTATGAATTTTGACTTGACATCATAGCCTACCGAAACATTCACACATATAATTTTTAGTTGTGATGTGCACCTACCTTTTTGTGCTGCTTACCTTCAGTGTTAATCGAGTAGTAAAGAATAAGGATATATTTTGATGGGTACTAGGACTATTTTTTTATGGCCACAGAATTGTTCTTAGTTACATTGTTCACTCACAAGTTTTGTGCAACCTTATTGTTTATATATTTGTATGTGATTTAATTTATCATGTTGAATTTTGTGCTTGAATTATTGTGTTAAATATGTATGTTTGAATTTCATGTTGTGTTGTGAATATTGATTCATGATGTTAATTTGTTCCAAGTCATCTTGAGAATAGGAGTACGGGCAACCACAAAACACCCGTAGTTATCCATTAGGTGTTTCCTAGAGTAGACCAAATGACTTAGTGTTAGATGTCATGGGACAACCACAACATAATTATTTTTTTATGTAGTTGAAAGGATGTGTTAATTACTTATGTGTATGATGCAAGAGTTAACTGAACACGTAGTATCACTACCACTTCAATTTATTTTGATTTATTATTACTTTAAGTATAATTATAACCGAGTAATAGGAAATTTTATTGCTAACATAATGATTTAAATTGATAATTCTATGAGATAAATTGAACAATGAAGACTATCTTAGCTACAACCCAGGTAAATGTTTCCTTGGTGACCTTTAACAGTTAAATCAATGTAGATTTTGATGACTAATCGTGACTTTATCATGTGAATTAATTACAGACACTTTGTTAAAAAGTGGTATTTTAATTGACAACTGATACAGATCAGCATTTAAAAGCAATGAAAACAAGTGAAGGTGATTAATAAAATTGCAAGTCCAAGTGCACCAAGTCCCAGTAGAACATTTATCTTGGTGTACACAAGCAATAGATATGGCCATGCAGTATCAAGCAGCTATGACTTACGTTTGCTATGTGGTAACGCCTTAATCCAATTATCTGGAGCTCAATGATCTTTGAAGAACATATTGATGTTGGGGTAATTCATAAACCACCTGAGTTTACCAAGCACTTCAACATGCAGCTGATGATGATTGACCCACAATACTAGTTTTAATGGCGCGAAACGGCAGTTGTTACAGTGTGGGTAGCTAGCCACCTGCTTGCCGTGATGAAGTTATTTGGGATTAAAGCTGTACTACCATGTGTAGCCTTGTATCAGTATGACCAACATAAGTCCAGTTTAATTTGAACCTATTTAAATATGTATTGTTCCGTGGAAGACTTATTAAATTGTTGCCGTCTGGAGGAGGCAGAGGGGGTGAGTCTCCAGCAAAGCAGAAGCTTGGTCGTCATGGCTAGGTCGAGGTTGGAGGTGGTATTGGCTTAGTCAGGTCAGCCCCCTCGGGCCAGGGCCAGGTGGTGTATATTCCTCTGGTTCCCCCTCCGAGTCGGGTGCAGGTTCGATCACCTGGCTCGGCGGCCTTGGGCACAGTGTCCAGACGTATCTGTGGGTCGCTCCTCCCCTGGCGTGGGTGCATGCTCCATGGGCATCCTGAGGCCAGGTGTCGTTACTTGAGCTGGTATCCTCCGTCATCTGGACTGGAACCATGAGGATGCATGGTGCCTTCCACGTCTTGGCAGCATTTGCCCTGGTGTTTTGTGTTAGAGGTTAGGGTGTGGTTCGGCAGCAGATGTCTTCTCACCCCCTGCTGGGTTCTCTATATGGGTGATGAACTACGCATTTGTTGGTGGCGTAACCTATATCTGGATGATGGAGTTCTGTCAGTCTCTGCTGGGGGGGCTTTGCTCCTGACTCTCGGTCGGGGTTGGCAGCTGTTCCATATTCACCTGCTCCACCTCTGGTTGGGGTCTGAGGCAGTGAGGTTGGTGTCTCCTCCGACTCTTCTATTAGGACATGAAAGGTGGCATGCCTGAGACTATAATCTGAGCCCCAGGCTTGTTGGACAGATTAGTATCTCCTCTTCGGGTTCTGAAATTATGGCTCAGGGTCAGTGTTCCCCAATGTTGAGGCCAGGTAAGGTATGGCCGGTGGCAATGTCTGTGGCTCAATGTCCCCTTCCGACATCACTTCTGGTGTGTTGTCTGCCCTGTGCAAATGGTCCCTGTGTACCTTCCTGATGCACCTGCCTCTGTCCCACACCAGATAGGTGTGGGCACCTAGGCATCGGAGTATGGTCCAGGGCCCTGCTGCCCAGCGGGGGACTAGGCCTGCACAGAAATTCTGAGTACCTGCGGACAACGGGTGGTTGCAGACATACATCACATTCCTGGGCCGAAGTGGTGGCGGTGGCCTGGTTGTTGTCGGCGTGATGCATTCCAGGTACACCTCCCGGTGGCGTTGGGCCACACTTATGTTGGCCGTGTGATGCTGATGCCGCTCCTCAGTATCTTGTGGTATCTGCAGAGTAGGTTCACCAGGGAGTGGAAGACTGTGCCCCTGGATCAAGGCAGCCGGTGACACCCCTGTGGTGGCATTGACACAATGGCAGAGACAGAACAAGTCAGCAGCGATGTGGATATCCCACTTGCTGTGGTCATTTCCCACATTCATTCGCAACTGCACTTTCACCTTCTGGTTCTGTCTGTCGGATTTGCCCTCGGGTGGTAAATTGGCGTAGTCTGGTGCTCTAGGTGAAGTGCTCGACACCACGGGCGCCAGCGCGGACATGAGAATCGGGGTCCCGTTGTCCGTTAACAAGGAGTTTGGGAAGCCCCATCTCGAAAAGAACTCATTTTGTAATGTTGCACAGATAGTCGTGCTGCGGGTGTTAGTGAGCAGGTAGGCCTCGGCCCACCTTGATAACAGGTCTGTAACTACCAGTAAGAAGCTATTGCTATGTGGAGTAAGGAGGTACGGCCCCATCAAGTCCAAGGCAACTGTATGAAATGGCTCTGTTGGGCGTCGAGGCGTCTGTGGTTCGATGCCATCACTCTGGCGTGCCTTCTTCAACTGGCATTCTTGGCATATATGGACATACTCCCTTACATCTGCACTGATACCCGGCCAGTGGTAGTGGTCGGCGACATTACGGCGGGTCTGGTCAACCCCAGGGTGCCCTGCTAGTAGATGGTCATGAGCGAAGCACAGTACTTTCTCCCAGCATTCTGGGGGCATAAAAGTCTTCCAGGTGGCCTCTGACCCCATCGGCTTGACTTGGATGATGTCCTTCAGCACCCGAACTCGATCGACAACCTCCGTAGCGCACTGGCGTCTTGGAGGGCAGTGGGTGATGTCCTTTGGGCTGCCAGGATCTGGATGTTCACATCAGCCCAAGTGTTGAGGTCAGTCCTTAAGTTGACCGTCTGCATAATGGCTGGTTGATTAGCGGGGTCGCTTGACTTTGCCTCTCGAAGTCGTTCTGATGGTAGTAGGGTATCGACATTCTTGTCGTCTTGACAGGACATTAGTGGGGTCCGGTTCTCTGGACAGCCAATCAGGCAACTGGTTCTCCTCGCACGGCCTGTGCTCAATGCTGAAATCATATAATTGGAGCAGCAGTGCCCACCTGATAAGCTTGCCTCATCATTCCTGCATAGTGTCCAGCCAGGTCAAGTACTTGCTGTCTGTCCGCAAAGTGAAGGGGCGGCCCTCCAGATGAAGTTGGTAGCGGCATAGTGCTCACATAATGGCTAGGCACTCCCTCTCGTTGCTGTGGTAGTGTCGTTCAGTCTCTCCGAACTTGACGCTACCATAGCAGAAGACTAGGCGGGATCTATCATCGGCAAGCTGGTATAGGACAGCTCCAGCTGCTGCTTCACTGGCGTCAGTCTGGATGTATATACATCTCTCAGGGTCGAATCTGGACAGGGAGCGGCACTTGGTGAACTGGTGCTTCAGCTCGTCGAAGGCAGGCAACGCCTTTGGAATGGCTCGGTACCTTCCCTGGGTCGACAAGAAATTTGTCAATGGGGCGACTATGGTGGCAAAGTGTGGGATGTAGTTCTTCAGGCAGTTGACCAAACCCACGAACCTCTGCATCTATTTACATGTCGTTGGGAATGGACTGTCGGCGATCTTACTCAAGTGACAAGGATGGACATAATTCCCCTCTTCACACACCACATGGACCCAGGAAGTCAACTGCTGTGCGGCCCAAGTGGCATTATTTTGGGCGCGACGACCATTGATGGACGGCAAGTCTTTCCAGGACCTAGGCAAGATGTTGGAGGTGATCCTCCGAGGCTCGGGACCACACAATGACATCGTCTAGGTAAGCGGTGTCAATTTGCCCAGGTACCCCTCTAGTACCTTTGCCTTCATGTGCTGGAAGGGTCTTCTCCCGGTCCTCTGGGCATATTGGTACCTGCCAATAAGTAACTTGCCTTTAGGTCCAATGTGGAGAAGATTCGTGCACCACCCATACTTGATAGAGCCTCCTCTACACAGATCTGTGGTGGTGGTGCACTCTCAGTCACTAGGTTAGTGGCCTGAAGTGTGCACAAAACCGCAAAGTACCATTCTTCTTGGGAACCAGGACAATGCGGGAGACAATGGTTGTCTGAGGGTACTTTGACTGCCTCACATAGCATCTCGTCCACCTGTTCCCTTATGATGAGCTGTTCAGTGAGGTCACAGTTTCTCTGTCCGGTGTACATAGGCTCGTCCTCGGGCATCGGAATTCGATGCTCTTCTGCTGTCGTATGGCTGCTTGGTACTGCTCCGGTACCTCGTGGTCAAGGTCCGCCAGTCAGATAGGTGGGCTGAGGGGTCTCTCAGCAACAGAGTAGACAGTCCTTCGCATGCCTGTACCTACCTGGATACAGCAGGCTACGACCTCAATAACAGCCTCGTGGGCGTGTAGCTATGGTTGACCCAACCACAGGGTCTCACATGTTGTCAACCACCATCGCCCCTGTGTGTGACACTTGGTTGCGAACTCTGATGGCTAGGTGGGTAGTCCCCCAGGTAGTGGTAGTCCTGTTGTGGGTGGCCAGCTGGAGTATACCACTGTTATCCTGTACCACTTCTGCGGAGACCAGGCTGGAACAGACAAATGTGTGGCTCGCAGCTGTGTTAATCAGGGCGGCGGTAGGTTGGCCATTGACCACCATCCAGCCCAGTCATGGTGCCGAGAAATGCTGTTGTCTTGGCTGGTTTTACAGCTAGTGGACTTTCAGAGACAGCACGGAAGCAAGTGATAGACAGGTTTCCCCTCACTGGAAATTTCGCGACCAGTCTCTTGGTTGTTGGTTTCGTACCGGGCAGTCTCGGTGCCAGTGAAAGGTTGGCACTTGGCAGGTGTGGCATTGTGGCGAGGGCTGTTCTGGGTGTCGGGCTGCTGCAGTTTGCGAAGGTGCTTCAATGGCTCGGAGCAGTGTCACGGCTAGTTGATTGGGTACTGTATGTTCCCGCTCCGCCCAATGCTACCTTAGATGGGACCCTGTTCTGTGGCTGGATGGAGTGCCACGTCCTCTGGTAAGGTGTTGCACACACTGTTCTGCAGCTATTGCCCTCTGTACATAACACTCCACTGACTCCAGCTCGTTTGCCATAAGTGGGCGTCATTCCGGGCGCAGGCGTTGCATCTCTTGTCTCATTCTAAGATTTCCGGGACAACATAATATTGCAATGGCGTATGTCCACTGTGCCGTATCAAATACGACACGACTTAAATAATATACATATTAAATTTTTTTTATTTGCGTTTCCTAAATTCAGGCAAATTATATTTTTTTTGTGTTATTAACTTGTTTAATATTATATTAACAATAATAAGTGTTATTGAGTAATTTTATTTTATTAACGATATTTCAGAAAGTTCACTTTCAATTACAGCTATTCTTTCTTGCTACATTACTTCGAGCCGACACTAGCAGGACAGTAGCTGCTGAGATTTACATTCCTCTGTCAGTTGTTCTGTCGTGCCTCCATCTTCATGCTACGTGCTGCTGCCGTTGCAGTGCGTGATTTCTGTGTTTCACCGCGTGATTTCGATGCAGTTTAGCGATTCTGTTCACGTGATTATCGCATGCTACTGTGCTTCAATGCGCACTTTGCCGATGTTGGTACTGTTGCTAACCATTTTCGATGCTCCTTTGTTCAACGTTTCTGCAGCTTCTTCTGTTGATTTTCTTAACACTTTGCCGTCAACCACCGTATCATCAAGATGAGTGTGTTTGGTGTTCCTGCCTTTTTGGCAGATCTTGGCACTTGAGTTGCCATTATTTAACCTTTTTTATAATGTAGCAAAATTTAAATTGTAACGTAGGAGAAAAACTGTAGTGCTACATTTTTTAGAATATTTTATCGTGGTTGTTTCATCTATTATTTCGTCGAGTGATTATCTTTGCCCTTGTCTGGAGTAATTTTCCTACGAGAGGTTTTGTGTTCTATTTAAATTTTTCATCTTCTATAATATTTTGATAATTTCTGTGTAGTGAGGGTTCGCGTCCAGGTCAATTCTCAACCCGGCGTATTCTCGTCTTGGAGTATTCACGTCCCTGCCAATTCGCGTCCAGGCCGATTCACGCCTTGGCCAATTTACATGCTGGACTATTGACGAGCTGACCTGTAGTCTCTACTACAGACGTCCAGTCTTTCTGGCCTATTTTGGGGCATTTTCTTCGCTCTTTCGTCTTCTTTGTTTTGCTGCTGTAACTGGGAAACATGACGTTACCCCAGCGTGCTGTACTCTTCTACTGCGAGACTTTGAACAGATAAGCCGCAACTAAATTTGTATATTTTAATCTATAAATTAACAGCTGTCACACTTATCTTTTTATGTAATATTTTGTATGTTTTTAATAATTAATTTGAATTTAATAACAATTTAAAATTTTATAAGGCCTAACAGATGCATCCAATTTACTTGTAATTTTTATTATTAATTTATTACGTCATTGATTTGGACGTACAGTATTTATTTAGCCTATAGAATGGGCATTTATTGTTTCAATAATTTTATTGTGAATTTAAAAAAATAATAATTGTATAGCAAGATTTGGGCTTTTTATAATTTCAGTACAATTTCAGTACTAATGGACTATTCATCGATGTCAATAATGTTGTGAATTTTATTTTAAAAGAAAAGAAAGTGAAAACAAAATATTTAATATTGCAGTAAAAATTAAATAATCATTTTGAGCAAACACAAATTTCAGAGTTCTCATTTAATATATTTTCCTTTGGTGTACATTGTTTGTCATGGCGAGAGAGCCTATTTATTTATTTATTTATTTATTTAAATAATTATTTTTCTTTGCCCGTTGCGTATGGTAGCCCAGCATTCGTGCATTGCTTCCACTTTGATATTGTTTGTTTACAACAGCTTCCTCTGGTTTTTTGTGTTTGTTAATGTGCCACCTTCTGTTTTCTCTTATGTTTTTATGGGTGGGCATTTTTGTGGTTATTTGCCAGGGACTGTTGTTTTTTTGCTTTACGATTAATGGCTATTTTAAAAATAATTCATTAACCTACCATACGCACCCGGCGCACCACAACAGTACATTACAGAATGCTACAGTTTGTACATATTATATTACTATAGGAATAACAAATAAAACATTTATCATAAACAAAAATTTATATTTAACACATGTAAAGTAACATTAACTCATTAAAACATACATTTGTAAGATTGCACTTTAAGTTTGGTTAGTTTAACATATGTCAATAAGATTGCACATTACGTTTAGTTGGTTAGGCCCGCAAAAAAAAAAAAAAGAAAGTCATGTGTACTCTACACTTTGTTTACACGTCACTTGAACATGTCCATTATTTTTAACTATTTTTGTGACGTATTATGATTCTTCTTAATCTCATTACAATTTTTTTTTGCAACTATAATATCACTGTACTCAAATTCATATTACTCCATGTAATCAAGTAGCATGTCGACACACTGCAGCGCAGCGGTATGACTCACGTGTTCACTGGCAGTATCTTCACACTCGCTCTCCTGTGATTCACTGTCACTGTCAGCCGTTGTTGTTGCCTCATGTACTATTTCAACCACTGTTATTTGCTTGAAGCCAGGTTCACAAGCGTCAATTTGGAGCCACTAATTTAGGTTACCTCGTGTATATTTTCAAATCCACTTAGGCCAGAAATTAGACTAAGCATTTTATTGTTTTTGGTTCGTCATGTGGGAAACAAAAAAGCCAGATTCTTCTCTCTCTGGAAGGATTTTCTGCCATGAACGATTAAGTGTTTCTGGTGTCATATATGACCATGCTTTCAAAGTCATGTGCAATGCATCTGGAATTGTTTCTTCCAAGATTTTGTCAGGTAGTCTTGTTTATTTGCAAGCGTTTTCAGATGGTCAGATCGGTAACAATGTTTCATCAACTCAATGACCCCTTGATCCATGGGATGTATCAATGAAGACAGACATTGGCTGGAAGAAATTTTTCTGTAACTAGACCACCATCTAATATATAAGAATGGTCTCATGGGGATGTGTAGGAGCATTATCAAACAGCAAAACAGCTTTCTGCAGCAAACCTTTTTCTTTAGGGAAAGACTGAACACTGGGTACAAATTTATCTTTAAATCAGCTTTGAAAAATATCAGTCATCATCCATGCTCAATTTTTATTGTAATAATGTACTGGAAAATTTACAATCTTAATGCCTTTAAACTGTTTAAGTGTTTTGCTTTACCTATCACTATAACATTTTGTGACTACCAGAGCATTTCCACAACACATTGCAGCAAGTCGTTATTTAGATGATTTGCTCCTAGGAGCATGTTGCATGTTTCCCTTTTTCAAGAGCTAAGGTTCTTGATGGCAAACATTTCCAGTACAACCCAGTTTTATTTGCGTTGTATATTGGATTAGGTGTTAAACCTTCTGTTTCAACTAACATTTGAAATTGACACAAAATGCGTCGGCAGTAGGTGCATCAGCACCAAGACGTTCTTTCTGTATTGTGATGTCATGAATATTGTACCCATATTTAAATAGTTTTAGCCACCCTATTGATGCACTTAATTCACCTTCCAAAGATGTCCCAGGAGTTTGCAAGGATGTTGGGTAAATGTTAAGACCCACTTAATTCCTCCAGTCATCGGATTCCTGGACACCTCTGTTGCCGTAATCCGCCACTTTTTGGTTACTTGTTGATTACCCAGCAACCACTGACCACCTTTCTGCGACGCCACAGGGTTGTGCAACCGTCCTACTACTTTTCCGCGATGCCACCGATGTTGCGAGATTGCGACACGATAACAATCTGCTAAGAAATGGGTTTCTACAGTGCGCTCAAGAAAATGCAATCCGTGGTGTAGTTGTTGAAGCATCACAAAATGCAGTTACATGAGCTTAAAAACAAAAACATACCTATGCGCGACTCTGTTAATTTTGCAACAAATTTGGTTTAGGAAAATTTACAAAAGTTTGTTATTTTGATGACATAAATCCGTGAACTTCATAAACAACAGAACATCCTTGAGTACATTCTGAAAGAATATCAGTATGTCATGTACTTATTTCGCTAATAAATAAATATTGTACAGGGATAATTCTGAGCTGGTTGATGGTATTCTGATTTTAGGCATGTAGGTTGCTATCATCTCTGCATTGTGACAACGGAACGAGACCCCATGAGGGAGCATTGCCAGAATATAAAGAGAGGGGCAAACGGGAGTTCTCAGAGAGAAATCCTGCCGACCAGCGACATTGTCCGACACGATTCCCACTTGCGAAAAACTGGTGCTACAACCCACCGGTGTTCAAACCTAGCAGAAATCGAACCCGGATCACCGTGATGGAGGTCATGATCCTGACCACTAGACAATCATTGCCCCATAAATATTATTGTTGGATAACAGAAACAAAATGCTGTGAAATGACTTTTTGCCTTCATGTCAGGCACTGAACAGTTGTTTGCATTTATCTGATAAATGGTTCATTCTAGGCATTTGCAACAAAACTACCTTTTTTTTATTCCTTACGGTGTACTGCCCGAAAAAACGACATGTAATTTTCACAAAATGTAACGCTAACGTAAATGTATGCGATTAAAGGAGGCAACTCCTATTATTTTCATAAAAGGGTAAGGGTAGAAGTCTGAAATTATTAAATGTTGAAGCTCTCAATAATACTTAACACTACCCAAAGAATCATATTTAGCTCTTAACCATTTTTGATATTTTCACAAAATACAATATTCAAACTATTTTCAAGGGCCACCCTTAGTACTATTCACTTATCTTGAAAGTGTCCTAAATAATGTCTACTTCATTTTTCATGAGGAATTACTTCCTGGAGTTTGGGCTATTAATTTCATTACATCCTGTATATTTTTTTTCTAACACATGCACACACACATGCGCACACAGACACATGTGTGCACACAGACACGCATGCGCACACAGACACACACACACAGAGACAGACACACACAGACAGAGACAGACACACACAGACAGCCACACACGCACACACACACAATAACCATTGATTTTGTTTTCTTGGAAGTATTACAGTCATGTTTGCTTAATAGGTACTAGACGATAATTTGGAAATTGTTATTGAAATTTGTAGTAGTTCAAAAGGTTTGGGGGGAGAATATATCCCAATATTCCCACTCCCCCCTGGCAAAGCACATGCCATTTAGCTTACAACAGTGCACTGAATAATACCTAGTCACTGGGTAAAATTAAAGATTATCAATGTAGTGCATACTGTACTGTGTATAGTTTATTTTTTGTGTCAATTTGGTCATTTTTCTTGTACATAGTGTAGAATAATTTATCACAAAAATGTAGCATGATGCAGAGTATGGTGTACTCCCATTCCACAGATATGTACCAACTAAGTTTTGTTTTATAATGTGCAATACTATCACCAAAAAAATAAATTTTGGAGTGTTTGAAAGTTAGCAGTTCTTATCTCAGATAGTTATAAGTGATGTGTGATGTACTGATGCTTTGATGATCCACACACACTACGCATATTAACCTGTGTAATTTTTAAATGTAATTTCTGTTTCCTGCCATTAGTGTATGATTAGTTAAGTCACATCTGTAATGGATTATTCCATGGTCCTTCAACAATGGCATGAAAGTAAATATTTTAAAATGAAAACAACTTTGTGAAAACATTTTTTAATGCAACAAATAACCCATGCATAGTTTCTGATGTGCATTAAAAATTGTCCCTGCAAGTTTAAATTATATTTGCAAAATTTGCATTTTGCCTGTAGACAAATATGTTGGAAAAATAGTTTAGTGTATTTTACATTGCCATACATAAAAACGAAAAATATATTTAATTTTACATTTATTTCTTAGTCTTACAATAAAAACACTTTTTGTTACATTATATTGAAGTGAGCAACCTTCATTGTTGCTGTTTATTACAACATTGTGTCACATTAAGAAAAATAGGAAATAAACATTTACATTTATACAAATACATGAAATGAGGATCTCATTTCATTTAGAACCTACAGACTACAAACACAAAAATACATCCTTGATAGTTTCGTGAAAAATTAACATATAAAAAACAATCAACTTAATGGCAAGACATTAAGGCCAGTTGTTTAAACTGAATGACAAACATTGAACACATTTAATGTTATTTCATCAATCTTTAAGTACCAGTAACAACCATGCCTGTCAACATAAAAACTGCTACATATTCAAGTACAGTAAATACTGTAGTATGCATTAACATTGACATTTGGTATTTTTAAGTTAGACATTTATTCATGCACAGAGCTGTAATACAAACTTAGTTTTAGAGGCCGCACTCTTAATCAGCCTCTGCAAGCTGGATATCTCGACCATCTTCATGCGACTTCCGCTTGCAGCAAGTAGTGAAGGCAGTGTCTCCAACACCAAAATTTTCTCCATCTTGTAGTGTCTGTGGCATTGGCTGGTTGACTGTTTCTGGTAGCAAGAGAGACAGCAGGCCAGAAAGAATAGCTGTACTTGCAAATATGATAGATGGCAATGTCTTATCAAGACTGTCCTGGAACATTCGTAAGCAGGGCAATTAGTGTGTGTTATAATATTACTGAATATAGATTTTTCTCATGCAGTAATTTAAAGATATATGTTTAAGCAGGTTATAAGTTTATAAATATTTCAGTGATACCTAAAAATATATGCAATTAAGGAAAAATCTGTCTGGAGCTTAGAAAATTAAGGAAATTCAAAAAAATTATGTTCGTATGAATTACTTTACTGATAATAATACAATAACCGTATTACAATAAACTTTGTTGTATGATGTTGGGTAACTGCATAGGCATTGCCAAACATCGCTAAGTCTGAAAAATAGTCCAGAGTCTAGTAAATCTATCAGAAAAGATTTAGTAGTTTTATGATAAACTCAAAATACTTGTTGGACTTATTTTTCTTAATTTTATAAAATGATAATGTAGTTGCATTTTGTTTACTACATGTATCTTACACTAAATAGTAAAAACCAGTTCACAAACTTCACAGAGTTTACAAATTAGTGTGTTATAATTTTTAAGTTTTGGAAAAGTACCATGCGTGTGTTTTCATTTTGATTCAAAATAATTATATTCACCACCTGCTGTACTGCTTTCTTACAAGGTAAATTTGTTGCGCTTCTATTGAACTTCAGGCAAATGTTAAGTGGCCTTCAGGGAAGTGAGATATGTTGCTAGTCTAGCATGAGACGAGTTACCTGAAAGAAAAGACTTCTATGTATGTGGGGGAGTGTGGGCCCTTATGTGAATAGCATAATAGGAGCTCTTGCACGAGTGAAGAGGACAGTTTTCTCTCTTTATCACGTTAGCTTTATTTTCACTCACCTAAAATAGTTTTCCAGGAGGTGCCGTTTACGCTTTTGACAGGCGTTTGGGCTTCTGTCTGGTTTCTGCAATGAGCTGTTGCACCTTACAGTGTGGAGCTGGCTCTGGCCAAGATGGGGGTTTTTATCAGAATGCTAAGAATTTTTGATAGCCTATGACTACTGCAGCGGAGTATGCAACTGAAGTTGTCTGTAAGTTCTGAACATCCATGTACTGACGGCAAAGTATTTCGACCGTGAAAGCTCATGGCTCGATACTTTCTGTGGAACTGGGATGGGACTGGCAAACTCCGATATAAGAGATAGACACTTTTGGTGTCGCTCAAGAGAGGCCTGATTGTGTTGCCCTTCTTAAGACGCAACTTCCTTGAGGGAAATGTTAATTTCAATGGCACTTTCCTAAGACACAGTAAGAATTATTACACATGATTTTCTTGGTTTTGGCACTGCATTCATGGAATTTACACATCGCTGGTTTGCAATTCACTAGTTTACAAGTTATGAATTTACAGATCACCAAGTATAAGAACACTTGTAATATAATTACAATGCACATAATACACTGACATTACTGTAACTCTAACGTAATTGTGTGGTCATTCACTTGGGGCTTCATTTATTACTAGCCTCGCAGGATTCACTTCCAGTTCCCATTTCTGGTTCATACTTCCGGCTAACTATGGCACGCTACACGGTGTCCAATACAACCAACATAGAAAGAACATTTCCAAATGCCATTGCAGCCCAGGGAGTCCATTAATACTCCCTTGGTTGACCCTAGGTACTTTGTGTCGGTAAGGATCTGGCTTATGCTCCCAATGTTTGAAGAAGCAATCTGAGTGGAAGCGGTGCCAGACTTACACTCCCAATATTTCTGGAGGCAACTCTTGAGATAGAGGAAGTCAAGCTTGGGCTTCCAATGTTTCAGTAAGCAACCCTTGAGGTAGGGGAGGAGTGTTTAGGATCACTCGGGGAAGACCATGCGTAGATGACAGACTGTCTTGGCGAAGTTCCCTCCTTTTATACCCAAAAGGAGGCAAAAGTCCCAGTAATATGTGGTGGAATGGCCACACCATGGAAATGCTATCTGCTGCTAGCAGGAGGGGCACCCCAACACCAATACATCTCCCTAACACTAGGCAGGAAATATTCTTAACACATAAGGGTCCCTGTAGAGCTGCAAAAAATGCAACTGTTGCTACAAAACATACATGAAACACTTCAGTAAAATATTAATACAGTAAATGATCACTGGTTAATAACAAACTGCCTGTATATACACTTTCGTTTTCTCAGTCTTTCACAGCTGCATAGCTCGGTTATTCCTTGCTTACAGGCCGTTTCACAATGTTCTTTGGTGGCCTAAAATAAACAGATAGTGACTATAAATACGATATTACAATTTACTCATGAAAATTACAGCAACACAGTTTTCGTACCATATCTACTTGTTATTGCATAAAATATTATAATAAGCACACTAGGGGGTGCAGTAACTCCCCACCCCCCTGCCTGGAAAAGTGAGGCTCCGTAAAAACTTATGTGATTAACTTAGGAAGAATAAACGCACACAGAGTCAGGCATATCACTAGTAATAATACTTAATTTGCCTGACAAACTATGCTAGAAAAGCTAGAGTAATGATTTTACAGTGTCCTCTTTTAAGTCGTTGGTAACTTGACTCACCCTGGTGTATTCTGTTTGGGCCACTGGAAGGTCCTGGGGTGAGTGGATCGCCATGGTGTTTCACAGTACCTGCTGCGTTGCTAGGTGGGGTTCTATCTATTGAGATTTGCAGGTGGCATGGATGTGGTGGCCTGGTCAGGTTTTTAATAGCTTCTGCTCACCAGTACAGCACTGGTAGGACCTCAGGTCCTCTGGGTCGGACCTGTTGAATGTTTCCCTGGTGCTAGTCGGGCCATAGTGTCCCTTGGAGGCGATAATTGGAAGTTGGCAGGGCTGGAGTCCCCAAGGTGTGATTGTCCACTGACATCTTGGCTGCATTGACGAGAAGGCGTTGATTGCAGTTGGGCTTGTCCGAGCCATGCCCGTTGATGTCTCTAATCGGGGGTGGGTTCCTCTCTGTGCTATGGTAGCATCATGAGTGGTTCTCCCAATATCTTAGTGGCTAGGATGAGTGGTAAATTGATCTTGATGAATATTATGACACTCGTTCATTAGCATGAGGTCGAGCTAAGGATAGGAAGAAGTGGGCCTTTGCAGGCATGTTGGGTGTTTCTCTGTAGAGAAGGTGTCATCTCCCCATGGGTCCTCTGGAGGAAGCTGACGGTTTGCTTGTCTATGGATTGGTGCTTGTCCAGGTAGGGTGGATCCAACGTGTTGTTTTAGGCTAGAGCAGTGACCTTTTTTGGTAGTACCATTGGTGTTCCAATAGACTTGTCCATGCTGATGGACGATGGCTTAAGGGCCTTCCGACTTAGGCCGGCATGCAGTTAATGCAGGCAGCTGGAGAGGTCTGGTCAGTAAGAGGATGGGTTGACATACTAGGTCCTGGGTTGAAGAAGCTGGTTCTGGCTGGTGGTACTTTCTGTGTATGTACTCGTACTGGTGTTTCCCTGCGGCGGAGACTTGTTCTCATGCTTGTACCTGTATCTCGAGGGCAGTAAGGGCCTTGGCGTGTGCTTTTCTCCATTTCCATTCCCCAGGACGTTGAATGTTGAATCCAAGAAATTCACTAGGACTGGCTTGCAGAGCAGCATTGGCCTAGATTCATAGATTAAAGAGTACAGTAGGAAGAGCTTTGTTCCAATGTTGGAGATTTCCTTGGGCGTGGAATCACATGCCCTTCTTCAGTTCTTGGTTTCTTCTCTCAGTCGGATTGGTCTGGGGGTGGTAGATAAGAGTCGACCAGATTTATGCTTCCCACATCGCACAGGCCGAGATCTACTGTTTGCTGGCGAACTAAGGGCCATTGTCTGGCTAGGTACTTTTGGAAAATGCCATCTGGGAAGATTTCATTCTCTAGTTTAGAGATGACTGTGCGTTTCGGTGTAGTCAGTGGAAAAGCTTCTACCCCATGGGAGAAAAGGTTGGTAACTACTAATGTCTCAGTTTAAGGGTGGTACATGCTTGGCACTGCGTGACATTTGCTGAAATGTTTCCGAGCCTGCTTGTCTAGACATATCTGTGTATTTTCTGCAAGGTTTCTGAAACTCCTAGGTGTCCAGAAATAAGATTTTCATAGTAGTAGTTTCACAGTGAAGGGAGCATTGAGTGCAGTACCTGTGTCGACATGAATGTAGGCCAATTCTCTGAACACACTTTATTTCTCTATTTCTTTACACTTTGCATAATTACTTCAAACATGAACACATCATTCCATTATCTCCAATACACACTGTTGCCAAACTCTACTCTCCCTAGTACCTCTACTACACATATCAACCTTACTACCTACAATTCCTCACGTGCAACACATCTTCCACTCTTTGATAAAGTTAAGCTAGTCTACTACAGATCTACACAATTACGTATTACAATAGGACTTCACACACACACACACATAAACACACACACAAACACACACACAAACAAACACAAACACACACACAATGGATTACAAATTAAGTTTGTCTTTCAGCATAACTTCTCTGCCACTTCTTGTATGTACTAGTGTCCTCACTCGTTCCTGAGCCAGACTCTCAGCCATGTCTGACCACACTTTCCAGCCTTCCTCCTCTGACTACATCCTCCTGAATTGCTGAGTCTTCTGTCTTCTCTCTCGTTCCAGTGTTCCCCTGGTCGTGGGTTGACATGGTCCTCCTGCAGTCTTGTTCCCCTGGGGAATTCGGCTGTGCTCTGTCAATTTCCGACTGCGGTGGCTCACCTATGCTGCTGCTGCTGCTGCTGCTGCTGCTGCTGCTGCTGCTGCTGGCAGCTGGACTGACACACCACTATACTGCTGCTTAGCAGGCTCTCCGCAGCTTTCCTCTCCTATTCTTCTTGACTGGTTGTTGCTGATGTGTTTGCATGGTAGTTGCTTGTTGAGCCACTTTAAGGGTGCCGTCTACACGCGCATGAGAGGCTCAAAAGCGATGGAGCTGTAAGGTCGACCTTGAAGCGCGCATCAAATGCTGCGTTGCCTCAACCAGCCAAGCGCTGAACTAGCATGCAAGGTTGTACTGGCCTTTCCGCCCAGTCCTCGTACATAACAAGCCGTGAATGCATAAACATTGACTCTGCTTTCTCCCAGAAGATTGGTGAATTTGAATCTGTGAGCCGCCGTGTGTTGTCCTAATGAACTCGAGACGTTTTCCCCCCCCTCTCCGTTCCCGACGTCAAGACTGTGCTTCGGTTACGCTCGGCCGTGGTCGGCCGCCTTCGTGCCTCCTCCCCTCCTTTCCCCTCCTCCCGGCCGTCTGCCGGGTGGAGAGTTGCGTGAGCTGAGCCACTCGTCTCCACGCTTTCGTTCGATGCGTATGTCCGCTCGCCTCGAGG
>PNEQ01000979.1:23743-44090 GCA_003012365.1 Medauroidea extradentata | reverse complement strand
CTCAGCGTTTAGTTTCCGTATGCTTTGCTCGTTGGTGCCATGTCGGCCGCGAGGGGAGCGGAACTCCGCGACGTCATATAATTTCACAATTGTTAATTTTGATTATATGTTTAATTGCAACTGTCAACTTCACTTGTTTGCCATACGTACATGTGTTAATCTTTTGCCGTGTACCGTTTAAATGGTCATTAATTAAACCTCTGTCTTTCGCCTACATGAGAGTATTCCTGAAAGTAGTGTAGTACCTTGAGTGCCCTGTTTGATCTGCCATTAGTAACGTGTGTTGCGACTGTGGGTGTGGGGGTAACAAGGATACTTGGCTTTATCAGGCCCGTTGCCGTTGGCGACCCGCTTGAGTGATACGATACATGCCTTTGTTTATTTTGTAATAAATTGTGTCGTGAAACGGGCACAAGGTTTCCACCAAACGGTTTTTACTATGGGATATCAAGCAGTGGCCACATAATTTTATTGGTGGCAAGTCTGCAACTAAGTTCAGTGCAGGTAGCAATCTGAGTTTCACATACATCCGGTTAGTACATTTTGAAGTACGGAATTCTGAAAAGACTGTTTTTAGTCGTGTTGTAGGACTTATAAACAGTATTATTAATGAGCGTAGCAACTTAACAATGTGGTTACGACCTTGTCTGAAGTTTGTTTTCTTTTCATACATTAGCCCAATGGGCACACGTGTAATGTTTTCGTATAAAAAACCTGTTTATGAACACACTGCAATGCATTTGAAGCGTGGGGTAGGCGGCTGCCTTAAGTTGGTGCCTGTGTCTTCTAATTATCTTTCTATCTACTGCAACGAGATATAAGCGTGACGTACCACTTTCTGACTACACAGTACCGTATCGTTGTAGGTCTACGATCCACACTTTTTCTTGAGCAGAGATTGGAAGATGTTCCCGAAATTTATGGGACTTATAGATGTTTTGCCTTTTGATGAATAGGTAATAGGTTGAAATTCTGTTCTGCTCACTGTCTTTGGATATAGATTCTTCTGCAACACAGGTAGGGTTTCACTGGAGTGACCGTCCCTTGAGGAGCTGTGCTGGGCTGTATCGGAGGTCTGATAATGGTTTGTTTCTATAGGCTAACAGTCCCAGGCGAGGGTCTGCTGACCACTTGATGATGTTTTTCACATTTTTCACAGCCGCTTCCACTTCACCGTTACTCTGTGGATATCTGGAACTGCTAGTGGTATGCGTGAAGCCATACTCTTTAGCGAAGTCCTTAAAGGCTTGAGAAAGCAGCTTTAGATATTACTATTGTGGCTTCTGATATGATGCTTCTCATCTCAAATATTTCTGGGTATCTGGAATAATAGTTTACTAGAATGAGGTAGAGTTTCCCCATTTTTTTTCGGCCAGGTCTGTCCCTACTACTTCCTATGGAACTTGTGGTAATGTGAAGGAATCAAGGGTTTTGGTTGGTTATGCTGCTCTTTTATGCAAGGTACACACTTGGTAATACATGTTTTTATCTTGTTTGTAATCCCAGGCCACCAAACCATACCCCTGGCACTTGTGATGCACTTTTTAATCCGAAATGGACCCGTGTCAGCATTTCTTTATGCAACCTTGCGGGTATCACCATGACAAGAAAGGTCTGTCAGTCCAATCACAGGCAGATCCTCCCTAACTGCCTAGAATACCCGACAATGTACAGGCACGTCTATAGGCTTGCAAGGCCATCCCTCCTGTACAAGTTGAATGAGTTCTTGACATATTGTATCTGAGCTTTGCACCTGATGCACTTCTTCCATCCTAATGTCAGATGCGGGAAATTTTCTATAAATTGGGACTCAAATATCTCTATCTCGCTTACAGACAGGCTGTAGTCTATGCCCGAGGGTGTTATTGGGGCTTGGGACAATGCACCTGGGGTGTAGAACTGTTTTCCTGCTGCGTGCTGTATTTTGTATGCATACCGCATCAACCTCATCCGGTATATCTGTAATCTGGGTGGCAGTTCATCAATATTCTTCTTCCCAAATATTGCAACAAGGGGCTGATAATCAGTGCAAAGAAGAATGCATTTTCCTAGGATGTAGATGTAAAATCTGTCACACTGAAGTCTTAAGAACCGATGAGGGTGAAATGAGATGAAGGGACAACACACCAGCCATGCGCAAGCCAGGATTCAAACCCAGGATCTCTCGCATTGTAGACCAGCGCCTAATCAACTATGTTATAGAGGCTGGCTTCTCTATGTTGGAGCTTCTCGGTCTCGGAGGTTGCTTCTGGAGAGTGCATCAGAGAGAATGTTCTTTCGCTCTGGACAACTCTGGATCTCAAATGAGAATTCCAGGAGCAGTAGTATCCACTGCCAGCAGGCTTCTCAACGACAGGGAAAACAGGGAAAATTCAGGGAAATTGAAATGGGTTTACCACACAGGAAAAACTTGGGGAAGTGACATGTTATGAAGAAAGACAGTTTTAATAGCCAGCAAGGAATAAGCAATTTGTTTGCTAAAATGTTTCCAGATAGTTCAATTGCACAAGAAATGCAGCTTAGTAGTAGAACCAAGGCTGCATACTTAGTTATTTATGGACTTGCGCCATTTTTTTTCACAAACTTATTAATGAAATCCAATCCACAAATTGTGTTCTCATGTGCTTTGATGAATATTTTAATAGTGTAGCAAAGCTACAACAGATGGACATAGCTGTGCATATATGGGATGTCAACGAGAATCAAGTAATGATGAGGTACTGGAACTCTCCATTTTAAGGCCATTCTACAGCTGATGATCTCTTAGAAGGGTTTCAACAGGGACTAAAGAATGTTGAACTATCCAAAATTGTGCAAGTGTCCATGCACGGGCCAAGTGTCAATTGGTTATTCTTTAAAAAATTGAAGCCAAAAACTAAGGTGTGCGAAGAAAATACAGATATACTAGAGCTGGGATCCTGTGGTCTCCATGTTGTTCATGGTGCCTTTCAGATGAGTGTTAGAAAGACAGGATGTGGTTCACTTTTTAAAGGCCACATATTCTGTGTTCGAAGACACACCTGCTAGACGATCAGACTTCAGACAAGTTACAAGTTGCAGTGTTATTCCGATCAAATTGTGCGATTTTTTGTGGTTGGAAAACATGCAAGTTTGTGAGCAATGGCATCTCGTCAGGGTAAGCAAGGCAAGCAGTGCTTGCCCAGGCAGCTTCCTGATAATACTCTGGCTATAATAAATATTTACTTACAACCTCGTCTCTACTAGAAGCTAACTATGAATCGTGCAGATAGGTGTATCTTTTACGAATTCCGCTCGGGTTACAACACTGTCAATTGGAAGGTAAGAACTCTTATACAACATAAGCAAGCTGTTTGAAAGCGCTTCCAATAACGCTTCCAGAGGATAGAGTTGCCGCGATAGTATTCGGGGGGAATGAAGAGGTTGGAGGGGTGGCCGGGCGGAAGGAACATGGGAGGGGATTAGCTACGGGACGCTGTGTTAGAAGCTACGATTGTAGTGCTTTCTCACCGAAGTGATCCGAATACAGCTCAACCAAGCAGAACTGCCACTTTAGTGATTTTGTTACCAGTTACTGTGATTTCAGATAATGTATTACCGGTCAAGTTTTGTAACTTATACGTTGATAAACAGGAAGGCGAAGACTGTTTAAACGGGTACTAATAAATTGGAAATTTTCTTTTATATTGATAAGATAGGCCTCTGGTGATATTCCAGTGCCATTAGTGGTTTCCTGTAAACTTCAGTTGGCAACACTGGTCACCGGCAGTTGGTTTTACAAGTTTCGAATCCAATATGTTGGCAAAGTTACCGCACTGCACGGTAATACTGCCAAGTGAATATTATCGTATTTTATTTTATTTGGTTATTGTGGGTTGAAATTTACCATTATTAGCTGCGCTATCTAAACTAGGAATTAAAAATGGTCTTGCGAGACTAAAATCCAAGATACATAAAATGAATGAAACGGAAACGTGGATGCAAGTGTTGTGTGTGTGGATTACGTGCTAAACCTCTTTCCAGCAGTGGTTTTACTTTTCAGCAAAGTTGTGACCTCATCAGAGAAGGTATCCAAACACCTGAAATTTACGTAAGTCAACATGTTTGTAATCTAATTTTAAATTTCTCTTCATTCGAATTTTTCGTAAATGTAGCAAAATTAATTTCGACTATGGTGTTTTGTGCTCAGTTCTCATAACCAGATCTGAACTATCCTTGTGAGATCGATTGTTGATTGTAATTTTTTAGTAGGCTACTTTTACAATAAAACATTTTGGAAACCCAGTTGCCAAAAGAAGCCTTAGTAACACTAAACTAACTTTGAAAATTATGCAATTTTGCTAAGTTAGTATTACTAAGGCTTTATTGGCAACTGGGCTTCCAAAACTTTTCTTTGTAAAAATACAAATATTGTTCAACAGTGTTGATGGCAGGATATTAAACGAAGGCTTTGTGTCAGTGATGTTTATAATAATGTGCATGCCGTAACTCTACAGTCAGTGGCCTTGAACATCGGCCACATCACCAGCCGTGATTTCCCAACGCGCAGGGGCGTCATTTCTGATTTTTCTTGGAGGTGGGGGCCATGATTGTTTTGACAGTGACCTTGTTGCATCTTTTTTATTAATTAGGCATGTATAAATCAGAAACTTTATTAATAAAATTTTGGTTTTATGTGCTTACGTTAGTATTATGTAAATAACAAATAACAAAAGAAAATTTATACCTTGGTTTTATCTTAAGGTATCAGGTATCCCGTCATATTGCCGTCACGCATTCTGATAATGAATCTTTGACGCGATGCCTGATACCTTAACAGTTGCCATACAAGCCGTTATAATTTTCGTTACGTCAGTTGTTAAACTGGCTGCCATGCTTGTTGCCAAGGAATATACATAGTCAATTTTATTATCTCTCTCTTCCGTTAAAAATACTTCAAGTTTTAAGCCACCCCTCCTCTTTCCCTTTTTAAGCGTTAAAATCCTGGTAGTCGCAAATATGATTAGTAGCTTGCCTTTCAAATTACATCATGCATCGCCACTGTTTGTGAGAGAGCAATATATATTTTTCCTCACTTGAAAAATTTTTAAATATGATTAAATTACCTGCTACATATTCTGTTGAGAAATAGAAAGACTGTTTGAACTTTGAAGGATCCTTTGCTACTAGCTAAGCTGAATTTTTTCCTGACAATGGCTTGTTCACTTGTACCATTTTTAAGAGGAGTTGGAAACATCCGAACCAAGACAACTGCATATCAGCTTGTCAGTATTAATGTCGACGATGTAAGTCTGAGACTTTCACCTTCAAATTTGAAAATTCAGTTTGCTGCGAAGCATGAGTTGGCGTAGTTTATGTGAATGAACTTCAGAAACAAAGGTTCTTTATGGAATGCAAAACATGTATGGTTCAGATTGCCAAGAGACTTGTTGAACTTAGCCCAATAAAATACAAACTGGTTAAAGCTGCTTTTTGTATGGACCCTAGAAAATTGTTTGATAAACAGGAAGAGTGTAGGACAAGTATGGATATATGTTTGCAAGTTCTTATGTCTGCCAAGCACCTAACTGCTCTTCAGTCTGATAGAGCTAGTGTCCAGTTTACCAAATTGGTTACTAATATCAATTCCGACAAACTTGCATCATTTTATGTACAGAATAACAGATTGGACACTTTTTTTGTAGATATGTTGTGGGGAGAAGGAAGAGTTCAAAGAAAATGCAGGGAAAATTATATTAGTTCTCTGACATGGTAATGCTTTTGTGGAATCTGGATTCTCCATCAATAAGGAGATGTATGTTGAAAATCTCCATGAAGAACCTTTGATTGGCCTACAATGAGTTTGGGATGGAATTAGTAATACAGGTGGTGAAAATTGTATTCAAGTAGATCAGGAAATTATAAACTATGCTAGAGGAGCTGTTTCTAGTTATGAAGGTGCCCTGGAGCAAGAACGTCAAAATGAGAATGAGGAGGACAAGAAGTTGGACAGATATTGTTAGGAAGAAAATAAAACAAGTCTGTAGAAATTTGTGAGCTGCTAAATAAGAAACTGGAAATAGAGAAACAAATGGAGGAATTGGATATGAAAATTTAAAAAATTAAGAAAAGTATGTGATGGGCTTAAAGGGTGACTAGTACATATGTTTATGTGTTGTGTTATAAGTTAATTTTCTGTAAATTTCTTCTTATTTATCATAGCCACCTTATTTTTAAATTATATTGGGTCGAACAGTAACTTTGTGACCAGTGCAAGTGAATGCACAGTGAATATACAAGATTCCTAAACAATTTTTTTCCTATGCAGCAGATGTGAGAGAACATTATTCCAGTTTCCACAACCACATTAAAGAAGGTAAATAAAATAGTTTTGCGTATAATAGCTCTATGTTCATAGCATAGGTATGCGTGTACATTATGTAAAATTGATATTTTGTAATTAATTTACTGTATAAATTAGGGTGTTTTTGTAAGCACAGGGAAACTGTATTATAGGGAAGGAGAAACAGGAAAAACTCAGGGAGATTTACTGAAACAAGTTGGTGGGAACCCTGACTGGGCCAGCTTGGTATTTTTAGCACTGAGGTTGTGTAACCATTTAAGGGCTTGGTTGTCTGTGCTGAGAATTAATGGTCTATCTTTTAATATCAATATTTCCTGGTAGCCTACACTATCCTAAGACATTCTTGCTCACGGGCATCATAATTTTGATCTGTCTGGCTCAGACAAGTGCTGGTGTACCCAATGATGAGCCTGCCTTTTTCAGGAATTTCCTGGTAGATCACTGCACATAATCCAGTCTGACATGGTGTCAGTTTACAAGATTATAGGGTGTCAGTTTACAAGATTATAGGTGATTGTTGGTCAGGTTGGTGCAGCATAAGTTCTCTTGGTATTGGTCTTGGTCTTTAAGTCTCTGGAATGTGGCATCTTTGGTGTGTCTCCATTTCCATTTTTTTTTTTTTGGAGGAGAGGAGACAGTTCAGAGGTCCCATATAGTGTGAGATAGTCTGGGTGTTGTCACTTAGCCAGTTACAGAATCCTAAGACTGGATTTAGTTTCTTGGACATACACCATTGCAATATAGATGACTGTCAAAGTAAACTACAGATAATATAAAAACATAAGTATAGTGTGCTTTGGTGAAGTCAACAGGATACATGCACAACATAAAATTCCATAAATGGAATCCGGTAAAAAATAAAAACCAGTAAAAACAGATAAGAAATAAAAATAAAATTGCAATACTTAAGAAATGCAAACCCTAAAATCTAGACAGGCCGAACATGCATGGAAAATTGCCACAAAATTCTTTGGGAAGACTTTAAACCACTTACACAGGAAACAACAAAATTAAAAGAAAAATTATAGAATCAGCCTTCACTATTAGCAATAGCAGTATTTTGTCAGCAGAGCATTGAATTTTAAAAAATTATGGATCCTATTAATTAAAAGAGAAACAACTTCAAAGCACAAAATAAAAACAAACACTCAACCCACCATAACCAGTCAGGGTCAGTCTATGCTGTGTGACCAATCAGGAGCAGCTTGTCTCCCATTGGCTGAGCAGGATATGTGGGTTTACATATGGTTTTCCAGCCTCCTTATCAGTTGCACAGTGTTCCTGAACCCTGTGTGTCTACCTGACAAACAGATTCCATTTCCCGAAACGTCGTTCTGCTGTCTCTGGTAAACTGTGTTTTGTTTCACCTCACCATTGTGTCTCATCGTTGTGTCGCATGTTGTTTCTGTTCGTGTCTGATATAATACTGGTTTTGTTTCACCTCTTTGGTGTGTCATATTTTTGTTTTGCTTTTGAAGCCAGGTTTTCATTTCATGTATTAATTTTGTTATGGTTTCATATAATTTCAATTTCTACCATAGTAATATTTTACCTTTTTTTGTGTAGTTGCATATTTAATCACATTTGGGAGTTGTTTAATCTTGAACCCAAACTGCTGTTTTGGCAGTTGCATGAAGTCATTTGAGGTAACCGCGATCGAATGGGTTGGAGATTACAGCTACTGGGGCCGAGTTGTTTGAATGGTATGATTATTTTTCCGTCTGTCTAAATCTACCATTTTGGACGCCACTATAGTTATAGTGATTATTTGCTGTAACTGACCAGAAGTATTCTTACAAAAATGTGAAAGATACAAAAAGAACAAGACAATTACCATTATATAAAAACTAATATTTTTACATGGTTTAGCTACAAAAATTCTTGACCGAATTTCTTCAATAAATGTTTAAAACACATAAAACCTTTACAAAAAATTATAAGTTACTACATTATAATACAGTTATGAAGTAAAATATTTAGGTGTATCTGTTGAACTGCACACTTTTCAAATGAAAATTATATATTGCATCGTGTTATGTGTGATATGCATGCAGTATACACTACATTCTGCAGTGCTGTAGAATGATGTTACAGTAGCCTTTATTTTCTATTTTTAGACAGAATTGTAGCAGAAATTTAGCAGAAGACCAACAAAAATTTTTAATCTAATGAATAAATTATACACTTTTTAGGATATTATACATAATAATGATACCAACCAGCAACGTGATGAGTGGGGTCATGGCACCGCTGAGACGAGCACACATACTGCCCACGCCGATGGAAGTATTACGCACCACTGTGGGGAACAGTTCGGCAGTGTAGTTGAAGATGATGGAGAATGAACCTGCTATGAAAAACTTACCAATCATCACTACAGATATGCGAGAAACATTGCCACTTTCAGAATCTGCAACAAAGAGCACAGTGAAAATGTACATTACATGTAGTAATTGGGGGAAAAAACATGCATGCATACACAATCACAGTTTTTGTAAATTATTTTTATTTAATTAATAAGATAGCCATGAGCTATTTTATTTAATACTTGTCCATAGCAGTCATATATATAGCAGTTAAACATCCAATACATTTGGATATGTAAACACATATTAACGAAAGAGGGTATCATTGTATTAAATTTGTTATAACAGCCAATCTTAGGCCGTGTCTAAATTCACATGTCAAAGGCCCTAACTGGCTTTGTGCCCTAGAAAAGTGCATGTAGAGTGCAACATCAAAATGTCACTGTCCAAATTCACAAGATGCACCACTGAATATCCTCTACAGCCAAGGGCACATGCCTCATGCCCTAGATCAATTTTGGATGCTATGCTGTTCATTTTGCAGATACAGTCCTCACTACTTACAATAAAATATGGATTCACAAAGTCATCAGCTGTTGTTAACTTTAAGTTTATTTTTCATGTTTCAGTTCAAAATAAATACCATAATAGTAATAATAATAATATTTATAGTATAACAAGATAGCCAAGGTATTTTATAGATATTTTGTTGGAAATGTACTGTGTATTTTGTAACAGGATACCTTGAAAATATTAACACAAATTGCAATTTTATCACTGGGAGAGGTTCACCAACCCAAACAATATCTGATCTATTAAAATAAAAGGAAATTTATTGACGCAAGTTAAGAAGAATAACAAATTAACATCTATATATCAAAGGGAGACCTTACTGCACTTGTGTAAGTTGATTATTACAAATTACTAAATCCTAAATTTCTAACTTGGTGGTTTCCAACGAACAACAAAAATATTAAAAACTTGTCAGTATTTGCATTTGCTATCTGTGTGATACGTTAGTGCCTTAGAGTTGTAACTCTAATTAAGCAGTAAGTCTTCGACATTCAAAATATTTTCTTTCTGACCCACATTTGTTTATACATGGGGGACGGCTGGACCATACATAAATAGCTTATGCGAGACGTCTGTCTTCGGTGATGTGCACTACCTTATTGAAGTGAAAAGGGCTTATAATTCACCAAGAGTGCAAGGACTTACTGCAACAAATTCAGACACAGTCCATGTAAGACTGAGGGGTATAACTGCACCCTAATTATGAATGTTTTAAATTTTTTGAAACCCTGTGATGAAGTTCTTCCCTAGCTAATAGAAATACAGCTCTCTCACTCTTGCCCTCTCTCTCTTTTGCCCTCTCTTACTCTCACCCTCTCTCACTCTCATGCTCACTTATTTGCTCACTCATTTGCTCACTCTCATGCTCACTCTCACACTAACTCTCATGTTCTTGCTCTCTCAAACTCACTTGCTCATTCTCTTGCACCCACATGCATGCTTTCTCACACTCAATTGCTAACTCTCACACTCACTCGCTCTTACACTCTATCACACTCTCACTATTATACTATTACTCGCTCATGCTCTGACTTCATCTTTCATGTATTCCAGTGGTAGGGACAGTTAAAATTCAGAAAAGAAAGTGTTTTATAGCACTGCAACTGAATACAAATATATTGTACACAGCACATAATTATTCTGAACAGTTATGGCAAACTGTACATACATATTCCTTGCAAGAAATTAATTTAACAATGTACTTTAAAAAATAATCAAAATTCTTATTTAGGGTGTTATGTGCTCTTGAAATTCAATTTTGAAAATTAATTTACTGCCTAAGTATTACTGAATATATTTAAAACTGAAGAATTTGGGATAATATGTAGCAAAGCAATGAAACACCTTTCAAGGTGTGCTGAAAAATGTTTGTGAAAAAAACAAGATTCATATGAAATTAAAACTTAATTGTGACCAATATCAAAGTTTAATAAACACTGTAAAAACATGTTTTGTGTGCCTTATAGTTAAATCAGACTATTGTCTAAGTACAACGTAAAAGCTGACAAAATAAATTAATATACAAATTTTTATTTAATTTGTACAAGCAGAATTTACATTAGTTTATCTTGCACCAAATCAAAGACATGCCTCTTTTAATTCATTACATCATGAAAGTTGTAGCATGAAAAACTAAACTTTTTCAAGATGACTGTCTTGACATTTTGTATGAATAATTGTTGACTCTTATTAGCCGTAAGATTTACTTTAATGTCTTTGAAAACTTAATTTCTAGCCATACATGTTCGCCTTCGCCATAGCTTTGCCTCTTGTACAGGCCTTTTGTACATGTTAGAAACCTATATATGCCTACAAGATATTTGAAACCTAAATTTCATACAAGATATTTTTTCTAAGATGCCCAAGGCAACTAAGATTCAATTTTCATGTAGTTTATAGATATATATCACTAAATGTACAACATTAATATTTTGATAAATTTATAATGATTAAAGAAATCTAAAATGTCATTATAAAAACAGAGAACATTACTGCACTCTGTAGATGACTTTAGTATGCCTACTTGTCTCAGTAGCTCAGTGAGCTAAATGTTGCACTTCTTTTCAGTCCCAAAGTGAACTTAACCAGAACGATATGCCTCCACCAAGATTTTTAAGCTGCCTAATTTAAGTCACAGAAAGTGGTGCAAGTTCACCCTAACACAATCACATTGAGATGCTGTGCATCTCGTGAATATGAGAATTGTTAAGTGTTGTGCTAGTGGCATCACAAATGTTACCAGGAACATGAATGTTTCCACTGACGTAATTTATATACTTGATTAATATTAAATTGGTTCACTAGTATGTATGTACTATTTTATATACATTTTTATTGTAAAGTAATGTTAGTGTTCTGCATATATATGTGGTTATTGTATGCTTTCAGTAATAGTTTACTACGGAAATTTTGATGTGTGCTGCTATGTAGCGCTAGTGAAGTGAGGTGGCAATATGAGCGGTGTAGGCATGGAAAAGAGAGGTGGAGTAGGACCGGGTCCACAGAAGTTGAAATAGAGTGTAAGGTCGACTCGGCAGCAAACAGTTACGATGGGCTTATGTATGTCATGCTGGGACTAGGGTACTTCGGCTTAGGTTGAGCTAGATAGGAGACTGTATGTGTAATTAGCTCCAGTCTTATGGCAAGTAACCATAGTGTAATGCCTTAAGTTGTGGCATGGTAATCTGTACTGGATTTTAATGATTTTTGTACTGTTGAAAAGTTTGGCACATCAGTTTGCTACAGTTTTCTGGCCAGAAGCAAAGTCATCATTTAAAGCCGGACGTCAGTTTAACTGCTGTTCGCTGGGTGTAGCATGGAGAAGGTAACTATGAAGTCACCAGGCCTGGCACTTTGATTTTGCTGCCGCTGACAAACGCCTTCTAGTGCTGAAGAGCGCTGTGGAGCAAGGCTGAGGGAGACACTCCAGTCGATGGGGCAGTCCGAAAGGGGCAGGCGTGAACCACTGGTTTGGTGTTTTTACAAGGTGTGTGCAAGCCACCCCAGGACAAGCAACAGAAAAGACTACAATCAACAAATTTTAAGGTATGCACCGAAGGTAGTTGGGAGGTGCCAAGGTTGGGTATCATAGTATCATAGTATCATAGTATAAAGTACCACTCATTGAGTAACTCACCCAGCATGTTCTCTTACAGCCAACTGCCTTGGTCAAAGAAAAGTAGTGTACGGAATTATGTATAAACGCATTGTGAACTGTTATTGTCGGAATTCAAACTTTCAGAATTAAAACACATAGAATTTGGTTTTCTAACCAAATGGCTCTAAAATTGGCTTCTGTTGATGGGATCCTTCTTGCCTCCTTAATGATAGTTTTAGTAGGAGAGAAATGTGTGAGAACGGAAGGATGTGGCACCGGGGGAGGGGGGGTTTCACCTACCTGTGAAGCAAGGGGGTGGCTCAACATTTAGACATTCTAGTAATTGAGTAAGTAACAGTAACTATTTGACAGCACTAGAAAAAACATGTTCAAGGATCACAGTTTTCTGCACACATAGCCAGTACTGTTTAAATTGTATATGATGCAGATATCATTAATTACAGTATTTCCTTCTAGCAAACTAAAATGCATACAACAATAGTAGCCTACAGTAGACAACGAACGGAAAATATATTCTCTAATGTGAAGTCATGGCTTGTTTCGTCATTCAATAAAAAAATTAAACTTAAAAAATGGGCTAGTAGTAAAAGAGTAAATTAATTATAAATGTCGTGCCAAGTGCATCACTCAGTAACTGCCCTAAAAGTAAATAACATTGTACTGTAACTACAAGGTTCTAAACACAATGTAATAGAAATATATAAAATGAACATGGTGAATGGGAAGTAAATTAACAATTTTGTAGCACAAAGAATTTTGACTTTAAGAGTGACAATATCAATGTTTGTACATTATCTGTAGTTATTTGTTAAACTGGGGCGATATCAATCGTATATTGAGAACTAGTATAGTATTGTAGCACCATGTGCAATGGAAAATACGGGCACTGCCCTAACGCAGCATTTTTGATCATATGAAAATGGAGTGCACATTTTGTGGGCCAGGAAACTGCTACTCTATAATCATTTGTGTCTAAGAATGCAAGGTTCTGGTGCTGTTGGCATTAAAGATTGACGCACTCTACGTACATACATTCAGATTGATTATGAATTCCTAATAGTTATGTAACATGTTAGCCATCAACAGCAGCACTCCACAGTCCTTGTTCCAAGGCCTACTGAGAAGTTTGTGTTGTTTACCATCGCAGTAACGTTGATGACAGCAGTATGACAAATAGGGCAGTGGAAAGGTAGAGAGTTGACAGAATGGAACATTGTGAAATGGAAATCTAAAGACAACACATGTTCAAGTGTAATGACACTGGAGAAGTGTCACACATCAATGCCATTCCTTATGCTAATACATTGCTCTTTTATGACTGGGAACTAAATTCACGCATGACTTTCAAGCTTGCTTCAATACAGTACAAAACACTCAGTAAGAATTAAAAACCTTGAGGTATGTAGGTAGAGATGAGGCAGGCAAGTCCTCCCAGAACAAGGAAGGAGCTAATGAGGCTTCGACGTCCAGTGCGGTCCATTACCAAGATCACAATGGCATAGCTGGGTATCTCCACCAAGCATATTAGAAAGAGTACAAGGAATGGGTTCCCATTCAACTTTCCAGTGTTCAACGACAAGCCGTAAAACACCAAACTGTTGGCGAACCTGCAGAGAACACACAAATCAGTAGAAATTTTTTTAGAGAGTTGAAAAAAAAAATTAGCCTATACCAAAATCACTCAAGCAATGGAAGTATATGTAATCCCAAGAACCATTTATGGGATAATGTTTGTAATGTTTTTTTTTTTCTGATATTTATTTTTTTTTATCACATTAAGGGCCGGTTTCTCAATGTCTGATTAAAGCCTTGGTTAGCTAATCCTATGATTATATTTAACCTATTGATTAAGTGGTGATTAAATCTAAAGTGTTTCTCAACGTACTTTAATCTTATGTTTAGCTAAGTATCGGTTAAGGTAAATGTGGCAACCATGCAATGACATATAAGCTTGTGATTGGCTGCAGTAAAGTTTTTATTTGTTTATTTAGTTGTGCTGGTTAGCAGTGCTTGTATACGTAATGAAAAAAAATAAGCGGCCGCGTGCCGAAAATTTTGTTTCTGTGCTGAAAAGTACGCCCGTATCATAGAATACAAAAAAAAAAAAAACTGACGTCGTAACTTGGAAGCATAAAGAAGATGCATGGAAGAAAATCGAAGTAGAATTTTATTAATCGAGAAACCTAAATGTGCGATATAACCTACGCAATTATGTAACAATAACATAACCTACAATAGGTATTATAACACACAAAAGTATTGAAAAACATGTAAAGTAATCTACAAATATGTATTAAGAACTTTTCAATCCAAATTCCTTGATCATCGTATGTTTTATTTTTTCAGAAGAAATAAAAATATATTTTTTATTACCTTACCCAAGATACGTACTATTACGTACATCTAACGTAGGTTTCCAACCAATCATGCAAAATAATGTATGGAAGTATAGAGACATCAAAGGCATGTGACATAACCATAAAATGTTTTCACATAACCTACAAAAGAATATAACTTACCAGAACGTACTAAAGTTTATGGGATGTGAACAAAACATGCAATAAATAAGTACACACCTCTCTGTGGTCACTTTCAGCTGAACAATTTTTTCTAGTAGTGCTAGGACAGTATTTTTAGTCAGCCGCAATTGCAAAACAAATTCATGGTCATCTATTTACACGTGACTTGGGCGTTCCCGAAAAAGTCTTGGCCTGTTTATGAAATCTACTATTTCTTCACCATCATCTTCTTAAAGCAAGAAATTTAAATCATCTGCCATCATAACCTAAAAAATTGTCATTGTTTATAATCTTGTTTGTTTTAAAAGTCCTGTTTAACTGTAATCAATACCTCTCCTTATGATTAAGATAACCAATGGTTACCGACTTCTAACCCATTGATTAATCTTAATCAGTACTTTAGAAATAGATATTGTTGCTAACCATTGGTTAAATTTTAATCGGAAGATAATCAAAAGAAAATCAGACATTGAGAAACCGGGCCTAAGTATATATTTTATTTATAACATACCACGCCAGATTTAACTCGTGCAGAAGCATACTCCATGCTTACAAGTAGACAGTTTCTTTGCTACCTCAACAAACATCTTGTCACGGTCAGCATCACTGTGAAGGGATTCAGGAGCGGGAAGGCCCCAGAGTATTTTATTTAAGAAAGACATATATTTATAAAATAAATTCTTGCTAGTTGTGGTGTAAGTATATTGCAATAAATATTCAGGAGCATTTTGCTAAACATTTTTCTTGCAAAATTTTGTTTAACAGCTTATTCCTCTATGGTATCACAACTTTTCAAGGAGTGATAAATGTCTTTATGCCAAAGAACTTTTTAAAACCACAACTTTCTCATTTTTAAAAGATCTTCGTTCTTAACTCTTGAGTGTTTGTCCTTTAACTTTGGTTACTTTTGCTTGCATTTTTCTATAGTATAGTATGCAAAATTATTTGTGTGTTTATTAATCTCTCACATAACTAGCCTACTTATTGCAGTCCCTTCCTGTAGGATTGAAACACGAAACGAAAAGCAGCATTGCAACCATTGCAGTCCATAACCAACATACTTGAGCAAAGTTTACCTATCCAATTATAATATTTGCCAGTATAATTAAGAAACATTCTGTCAAAAATAAATATTTTTTAAAATGTTTCTCCTACAGCCAATTAAGCTTACTTTACTTCCACTACTAAAATCCAAAGCACTCTTGAACTACATACCTAGTCCAAGCTGTAATATCTTTCACAGAGGTTACTGAATACTTGTGCTGTCACAGTTAATGCTAAAACTAATGGTTGTAATTGTTCATTTAGTAACTCTTTCTTTAATTACTCATGAGAACAATGTGTACAAACTTCAAGTAAAGATTCCTTACTGGAGAACAAACTAAAAATCATAATATGATGTACAGACACTCACTATTTTCAGTAAGTGAATACCAGTTGTAACTCAAAACATACAAGGGTGGCACTTGAAACATTTCCTGTGACAATGCCAGAATGAGTCTAACAATAGATATGCATTAAGACGTGTTGTAAAAGTGACATTTACCTCCAGAAATTTGTATAATTTTCGTCATCTTCCTGTATATTAAAATAATTCAGTTCCATCATATATATATGTGTGTGTGTGTGTTTTCTTTTCAAGTTTCTTTCATATTTAGCCCAGCAAGTTCTAATCATTTCTGATAAATAACACTCCATAGTAGTTTTACAGTGATTTTGAAATTTTTTTTTTTTTAAGCAAGACAAATTTCATATCAAAGAATTTTGATATTGTTTTTATCACAAGTATGTCATAATTATCACCAAATTTTTGGTAGTAATAAATCACATAGTTTTTCTATTTTTGCACCCACAGTTTTATGAATTTTGTTTTGAAAATAAGCCAAAATCAAGAAAAAAAATATATTTTTTTAATGAACGGTGCACTGTTTTGCAAAATCCCTACACAAATTATGCATCATATCACTTCTCTTGGTCTTGAAATTTTTCAAAGCATTCCGTTAAAAACATTTTCGAGTTTTTTGCACCGATGGGAAAAAACTACCTAGCATGGCCTTAAACACAGGTGTAGCCTCGGGGAACACAGAGGAGCACCTGTAGGCCTACCCCAACTTCAATATAATCAAATACTTTTTTACCAATAAATTAAAAATTTTGCACAGTGCATCTCTTTGATGTATATACAAACATAGATTTTCGTGCGGACAAGCAACCGTAATGTGTTTAATGCTGAAAAAAGTGGAAAATTTATTTACACATTTTTGGTAAGGCATCTTTAAAATTATGTGTTCCCCCCCCCCCTCCACCAAAACCCACATTAACCATGTGTGAAACTACTGTATAGTTTTATCGTAAAATTTTTCAGTGGCTTAATCCGTAACAGCTATTGACAACAATGTAAAATTAAATGTGCAATTCACTGTAAAACAATAGAATTATTCTTCTTCTTTAACACTATCATCTACAAAAGATGCTTAGATACACACAGGAATTTAGTAATCCTATAAAGAATTCTTTTAATATCTTATACAGTTTTAGTCTTTGTTTGCACCCTACAAATTAAGAAATTGTTGAGTAATCCCACAATTTGGCATAGCACTGTGATATTTCTACCTTTCAGAATCTATTCCAGGATAACAGTGTCAGCATATTGTACAGACTGGACAATTTTTAATAAGAGCATTTTGTTATGGTGAGGCAGGTAGGCCTTGGAAATCCAGCCCCTCTATACTTCCTAATCAGGCTAGTTCGGCCAAGGATTATAAACATTAAACTAGTCATACGATACAACTGTATAATTCCTCACTCCAACAGCACAAAATGAGGATACAATCTGCCACATAACGAGTGTAATGTTATTGAGGGGGTCTGTCTGCTTCGTATCTACATCCAGGTTATTTCCCTACCAGCATGCACCATGATGTCCAGATCTGACATAATACTAATTGCCGTAGCATGAAATCATATCTTCCTCTGCAACATATTGAAGGTGAGACTGCTGATCTACAACACAGTAACTATTTTAACTAAAACATTTGTAACTTTTTAATGTCACTGAATCTTGTCTCCTCTTGTGATTAATATAACCTTTCTTTACATTGTAAACCTCAGGTAATATTTTTATGGCACCAACGAATGCATAATTAATGGTAAATATTAGCCCTCAACATGAAATACTCAATAACCTTATCTGAGTGACATGATACTTTAATGACATAATTTTTTTTCTAATTTTCTAATATAATAACAATTTGAGGTTACATGTTTAGTTGAAATGCTAAAAAAAAATTTCCTTGGGTCTGATTCACGACTTTGTATAATAAATTTTTTTTTAGCATAGCGAATGATTTCTTCATAAATAGTTTTCTGATTGTAGTTTTGTTCCAAGCCACTGATGTTTGCCCTAAACCTTCGATGGTATAATTTTTAGAGTTCCCTCTTTAAAGAAAATAATAATTTTTGACATCATTAGGCAAAAGAAATCCAATTATACAGTTCTCAGAGAGAAGCATATGCAAAGTACCATACCTTTAAACCAAGTACCATTGAATTAAAAGAAATAAAACTTATTTTACCTCAATGTCCCCAACACCCCGTTAAACTGTTTTAGGACATAGGACTCTATAATAAATCAACTGAATAGTTAGTTATCAAACCACGGTATACCTGAAAAAATCCATTCTTAGAATCTATTACACTATAGTGAAGGCCTTGTGTACAAAATGCACAAAGCTAAGTTGCCAAACTGCTGCATTCACCTCATACACGCCTACCAATGCAAAATAAGCTTTGTAGTGACATTACCAGAGGTAACATCCACTTTCAATACTGTGGCAGGAGGAGTACTACAGGGCCTTTTTGTCGGCTCAGATTTTCAACCACTAATTAGCCAACGTGACCTCCACTTCCACAGCACAGCTAGTCTGTTATGCGGTCGACACAGCAATTTTCGCGAACTCCGGGTGATCCTCGGTTGCTGTAAACATGTGCCAAAAACCACCGCGTAGGCGTGGTCCACAAAATGAACAATCAAAATAAATGTACGTAAATCGGAAGCTGTGGTGTTCACAAAAAGGGGCTCACCACCTACAATCAGCAAACCTACTTGATTCACTAGTAGATTATCACACACTGGTGAAATACCATTGAGTCATCTTAGACTCAAACTCACTTCTTAACCACACTTCAGTGGCAAATGGCCATTTATCATATATTTAATCCTTGATTAATAGCAACCACATATTAGGAACAAAAACACGAACCACATCACACAGTCATAAAGTACATTGTGACATATGAAGCACCCTAATTGGGATACTGCAAAATGTCACAAGAAATTACTGCAGGTGCTTCGAAATAGTCCCCTACGAAGGGAATCAGGAACACATGGAACATAATCTCCCTCCGCATTATACTCTGAGCTAAACTATCCCCTTCTCGAGAAACATAACCAACACACATGGCCAAACAATTTTACTAAAACGTGGCCAGGAACCCAAACCCTCTAACTTCCACACTAGGAAACTATGGCCAGTGGTGCTCAGTTTGTATAGAAACTGATGAAGGGAAAAGAGCCATAATTTTAAGCATTTACAGAGCCCCATCAGGTTGTTTTAGCACATTTCTAAGTAAATTATAAAGTATTCTTTTTACTATTTATAACTGCAATACAGAAATAATACTGTGTGGAGATTTTAATGTTGATTATTTAAAAGAAACTGATAAAAAAGCTAGTTTAGACAATCTTCTAAGGACATTCAACTTGAAACCAACAGTCCTTTTTGCAACCAGAACTGAAGGTACCACACAAACAGCCATAGATAACATCTTTATAGGTAATCACTTAACTCCATCCAGTCAATGTCTGCCGGTAATAAATGGGCTGTCAGACCATGATGCACAAGTTTTAGAAATCTCTCAGTTAAATGTGAGCACGAAGAAAACCTACTATAAAACCATTAGACAGTTCTCAGGTGAAAATGCCAATAAATTCAAATCTGCTCTTAACAGTGAAAAATGGTCAGAAATGTACTACTCTACAAATGTAAATAACAAATTTAACTCGTTTCTTAGTTCCATTCTCCTGCATTATGAAAACAGCTTCCCCTCTAAACAAGTTTGTATAAAAAATGAGGCCAGGAAAACTCTGTGGATGACTAAAGGATTAAAAATTTCGCGTGATCACAAAAGAGAACTTTACAAAGCCACTCGAATCAGTAACAATCCAGAGCAGACAGGTACAAAATATACTGCAAAATTCTAAGAAATATAATTAAAGAAGCAAAGAGAAAGTACTTTAGCAGTCTTATTAAAACTCTGACAATAAAATCAAAACTACTTGGAACATTATAAAAAAAGAAACAGGCAAAACAACAGAGCCATTTTCAAAAATCAAACTAAGTATTGGAAACAAAACCGTTTCTGACACAAAAACAGTGACAAATGCTTTCAATTCATATTACCTTAATGTTGTTGATAATCTAATTAGCAAAACAGCTCAAAGTCATAA
>PNEQ01000979.1:0-22743 GCA_003012365.1 Medauroidea extradentata | reverse complement strand
ATTCAAAAAACACCTTAAAGATTTCTTGATCATTAATGCTTTTTACACAGTCGATGAGTATTTGAGTGGATCTATGACAGTGTAGATACTTATTTAAGATATTTATTCTGGGTTAAGATTCTGTTTCTTCTCTTGTTTTTTTCTTTTCTTTTACATGTGGAGACTATGAAGTATGCTGACGTGAGCCTACGCGCGAGCCCGAACCGACAAGAAATGTTTGAATTTCGCTCTTTTAGTGTATAATTTTTAATGTATAACTTAAGTAATTTATTCATTTGATTGTATATTGTAAATATGACTTGTCCGATATCATTGTGCAAAAATGTACACAAAAAAAAAGATCCAAGGATGCAATAAACTAAATCTAAATCTAAATATGAGATGCGCATTAAGCACAGGCAGCCTAAGTACATCATGTGTTAAAAGCCAACTTTAGCCCATCTGACGACCACCAGGCTCACCTCAAGAAACAGTAAGAGTTGCGCCAACCTGATTAGCCTATGCATAACAGGAGCATCAGCACAGACTTCAAGGCAAGAAGACAAATATGTAGAAACATGTAACATTCGCCTTATTATTTGGGAACAGACTAAACTTCATTGGTCTGGACAGCTTTGAATGCAATCTGTGATGTCATTGGCCAACCGCCTTTAGATGGTGTCATTTACATATTTAAATCCTGTTACACTCCCTAGGGCACAGCCTATAGAGTGCAACAAATTAAAATTGTCACCTTGGGCATTCTGAAATATTCGGGATTGAGTAAAAATAGAGGAAAACAGAAACAACATATTTAAAATAATATCATGAGGAACATACCGAAATAATAACCTCTACAATACCAATTTACAATCATGTTGTACCTATTCACCTAAAATTCTTAACACATGTGATGACCCAAACCAATTTATGGTCATCACAATCCTTTACATGCGATTGGTCACTCTACCATGAACATTTTTTTAAAATTGGCGACAAGCATTTGCCGCTGCAAGTAGCGACATTGTTTGCTAATAATGGAAGACGTCGCGAAAACGAAATACAGCTTACAGTCTAGTCTGTAGTAATAAAGTAACGCAAAGTTTGCAGATATCTACGAATATGTACTTCGCACAACAGCTGTGCACCGTTACTTGCTAACCGCCGACTGTTTATCATACAAAACTGGCAACGAGCACTTTAGTGTGATGGTAGCATTGATGCCTGTAGCCAGCTGTCCGCGACCGGTCCACTTGCAGCTGTGCAGTGGTAAAACTGTGCATGTATTGGCACTAGTGATCATGGCTCCATAGGAGAAACCACGCGCTATCTTCTGGCGTAGCATAAACCTCAAAAATTGAAGGAAGGGGACTGTTCATGACTCCTGAATCTGCGCAAGGGACGAGGGTAGGTCACCTATCTCGCCCACAATATATATATATATATATATATATATATATATATATATATATATATATATATATATATATATATATATATATATATATCGGGATACTGACCCACCTGCAGAACAAGGAAAACGTGCCACCTGGATTAAGAGCCCTCCCTGCTCGTCTTTTTCGCACACCTATAAAGAGCATGCACAGTACAGTATGTATTACATCTTTTCCATTGCGAACCCACCCAGCATGTATATTGTCATTGGTTTCCTCCCGCGTCCTCGTGGGTTTACCATGACCCTTAAGGAATTATATCCCAATTTAATCCGAGGAAATAGCTAGGCCACAAACTGCTGGATTGGCATGTCTGAACCTCGTAGCAGGGCAAACCGCGTCTATAACCCAATCATGTATTAAGCATATGCAGGAAGCTTAGCATGCACCAACCCTCCCATTCCCTCTTAACGCCAGTAGATACTCCCTATGGTGTGTGATGCATCAGGGCACACGAAAAATAATAATAAAACAGAAATTCTTTCCAACTATCCCTTGTCTGTCTGAATATGGGAGCAGATGTCAGGTCTCGAAATGTACCGTACTGGAAAAAAATTGTCCTGTTCAAAAAATCGAAATTATTATGATAAACATAATATCATACATACAGAATAACAGAAAGTATCATATTCACATTTGAATAGTATAACGTCTATTACTGGTTTAAAATTTGTTTGCAATGCTATTTCAAATTTTTCTTGGGAGGGCGGAGCTCTGGGATGGTGCAACTCCCCTCCGCATTTCCTCCATCACACCGTCGCCCACCGGTGCGTCTGAAATAACAACTGCTTGCACAGTTTGCAAAGTGAAATAACCATAAAAAGGAATTCCATGAAGGGTAAAATTTTAATTTTAAATGGTTTAATCGTCTTTATGGGTTAAGAGTCCCAAATTGATTCCCTAGACTATTTTCTTTACAAACATTAACAAACATGCATGTCGTCGCAACGAAAATCATTAAAATTGGTTAGCCATTTTGTGGCTACTCTCGAGAATTTGTTACTTCTCTTTAAAAGTGTGATATACTGCCCGTATTCTCTACTATATTTCTAGCAACGACCACCTCATCGCCTGCCCAGGTCACTGAGCGGCGTGTAAAGCTCTGGCCGATAGTCGTTTATTCGAAAGCTGCTCGACGTACGTGAGTGATGTCTAATTACGAATAGCATTCAAAGATTGTTACACGTATGTTTAGTTCATTTCAGGTCCTCCAGTAATCTTTAAAGGTTGTTTCCCAGCGGTCTATTCCAAGTACGAAAATCTTGGCGCAGCATTTCTAAAAAGGTATGGAGGTGAGCAACACATTTGTTATTTTTAATGTAACATGAAAACAATTTTGACATCACCGCAGAACGTCACATCCAGGCGCGATATCGGCACGCCAGTTTAGTTACTTGCACCTAGGAACCTGAGTCGTCCTACCGGTCCCGCACATTTAGGTCTGGATCGTGCAAAATACGTTCAGCCAGGCGGCCACACGAAAGTGGTTTTCTGAAGAGCCCAGATTTATGTACATGTTCATTTTACTCCAGTTTCAAAGCTTTCTCTGACAGGGTAGCTGCGTCAATTAACCTTTTTTATTGCCCTTCTTGAAAACTTCAATGTTCTCGGGCAAGTGTCGAGACAGCTGAACGTTTGTTACTTACAGTTGATTTCTCTAGACGCTATATTAAGCGAGATAAGAAATACCTACCAGTTGAGGCAGACATTGAGAGTCCTACAGCGCAGGTTGGGGGTGCGGAACAGGTCAGCAATCGTGTATGTGCGAGTGCCTCTCTTCCTAGCCGCAGACATGCCTTTCGATACGTAATACGCCACATCCAGCCGTTGGTTGTACCTGTTGAAGTTCAAAGCCCGTTCCACAGTCTTCACAGCTGGATGGGCCTTACCTTGTGACCACAACCAGCGTGGAGACTCGTCCATGTACCTAAATGGCAGACATAAAACATAATAAATACATTCACTACTGAAATATACATTGTAGGAAATTTTAATGCACATCTAAAACAATATATATATATATATATATATATATATATATTCAGTTACGATGCAGTAAGCATCTAAACATAGGCCTGTTAATGGTTTCACATATCACCGTGAGCACAATTTCTTTTACGAGACAAGTAATACAAAGTTATGAAAGTAGGCATTTACACGTATTTGAAAATGTATACTGATTAATAAACCTTGGAGAATAGAGATTAAGTTTTGCTGATGTCTAAACGAAATAAGCAATATTTAACTATTGGCAAGTTTTAATCGTCACACACCACACACAACCTGTAATCCTGGTCTCAGATGCCGTGTGAGGTAGCGAAACGTTAACACATTTCAATAGAATTTGGGAGGATACGGAATCGATTCCCGGCTCCGTCCATCCTGATTTCAGTTTTCTGTGGACTCCCGAAAACACTTTAGGCGAACGCCGAGATATGATTCTGAATTAAATAGTTCCGCCAATAATGATCTCGCTGATAAGACGTCACGCGTGGCATCTGATTGATTCATGGCTACATCCATTAAATCCAACGGCCAGACTCGGTTGTTCGTTTTGATAGCTCGTTAACCACGGCCCTTTCCTCGGGTGTATTTTATAATTTGTCGTAGGTTGGGATAACTGGTAATTTTTCCTACAGAAAGAAAGTTTTTAAAGGTCGAATTTAAAAGCCGGCAGAAGAGGCGTTTTGTAAAGTATAGCATGGACGTTCAAGATTTTCCAAGCTTGGGGTGAATAATTACGCAAACGAACCTCTGTTTACTCGATGTCACTCATATATTCAAATAAGGCCGTGATGCAAATATCCAGTTTGAACCCTGGCTAGGGTAATTATCAGTATCCTAATGAATAAAAGCTATTTATATGCAGATGAGTCAAGCCTACATGAAAACACAAATTCGTAGAAGTTTGTAGTAAACATCTAGCGTCTCAGCTTTCGTGTAGGCTTCAGATCAGCACACTTACGTCGTGTCTGGCTCAGAGTAAAATAGTTTTATACACACGCACTAGCTTAAAACCGTTACACGTGTTCTTAAATTACTACTATGACGACAATAGTGTATTATCACTATGGAGGACTCTCGAATATAAACATCAAATCAGCTAAGTTCGAGGGTGATTTTTTTAATTTTTATCATGTTTACATATTTATCTTAAAATATCTACAAATCACCATCGACCATATTGAAACTGAAAGAAACAAAAGTTACATTTGCCCAGTCCAAACCTAAATTTTGAAATTGTTAACAAGCACACAAATGTTTGTTTTAAATAATTTGATAATTTTAGCTTTTGCATTTAGTAGTACAGCTGTATACGTGTACACAAATTCAAGCTCTTCGTTACAGGAGACTATATTTAAATATCCGTTTCCTCGAGTATATACTGCTCAGTAAAAATTTTGCATTAACTGGTTTTGGGTGCAAGTTTATGAACAACATATTATTGGGGCAATTGAATGAATACACACACCAAAGACATGACCACACGCTAATATATACATTAAATTCCAGCACATAGCTGACAAACTTGAAATGAGTTTAACCTACCTGCCCGATTCGCGTGTTGTACAAAACATTTCGAGTATTATTTTAGCGCTAAAATTGTCAATGTAGTTTATCTTACTGAAGTACATTTTCTAAATACATACAAACAACAATGAGAAGTCCAACTATGTTACATATAGCACAACTATATATATGTATATTTATGTGTGTGTGTTTGTGACGAATTATATGTGTATTTGATCAAACAATACATAAAACGCGTAAAATATCTACTTTGATGTTCTGACGACTGTATATGTAACTGGACTAAACCCTCTTCTCGAGAGAAATAAATCTGCTAGGAAACCAAAACCAAATATTTAGTCGATTCAAGGTTTCCTCGCTTGTTTGGCCGAACACAAACTTATGTATGGTGGGCTGTAAGAAACCCTTTTCTCTGCGAAGCGAACAGGCGCGACTTTATCGTACATCAACTCTCATTAATATTCGGTCGGAGTAAAATAACATGTGGCCACTTGCTTCGACATGACGGTATTAAGTGCATATTAACGGTCATGTCAACAATATACAGGTTGATTCACGAGGAGTTACTATTTCTTACATCATTTGTAGCAAAAATCTAATATGCATATGGGTCCTATTCTCAGTATTTTCAGAGTAACTCGAAGCATTTGAAATATCACGAACAAATGCAGTAGTAAGAGCATCAACAGTCGCAGATAAACTATACCCAAGGGCGGATCTAGGGGAAAGCAGGTGGAGCGCTGGTGGTGCCGAACATTTTTACTTGGGAAGGAAATGTAAATGAGTGTAAAAAGATACAATATCTACCAATATTTAGACTTTTATTAGTTTTGTGTTTTTGTATTTATAATTAAAATGCACACTTAATCACTGCTAGTGGTAGCTAGTAAGTACAGGTTTTATGTATTTCTACTAAAATTGTATACTGTTATTTACGCGACCGCAAAATAACGTATGCAAGGTACGTTTATTACTGTTGGGTTGATTGGACTGATGGAAATAATAGGGTGGGAAAGGAGGATGGGGTAAGCAAAACACAATTCTGGCCCCGGGCAAAGGAAAGCCTAGATCCGTCCCTGACTATATCAATCTACCGTCCCTGGATTTATGCAGATTATGCCATTCTGTGTGAAATGTGCCCCGCCGGTAAACTAGACGTAGAAATACAACCGCCGATTTTCAATTACCAGAGACCCACATATATGTGATTTTTTTATGCTCCGAATGAATTAAGTAATAAGCCTTATGTGTGACGGTAACTCATTAATTAACTTGTACGAAGATCCTACAAGAATAGTCATTGTCAACATATTGTTACAAGTTTACAAAGCAGGATGGGGATGGGGGGTCTTAATAAATTAAAATCCCACACACCCAAATGCACCGTCAGATCCTGCTTCCACTGTTCCGTCACCATACACACTAGCCACACTGTCGCCACTACGTGCTGATCCTGCGCTGCTACTTGCCGCCGATGTGACCTTCGTGGTCGAGGTTATCTCCACCACACAATATGCACCGGCTAAACGCCACTATAACTCTGTTGGTAAGCCTCAGGGGGCTGTTACAACCTGGTCGAGATGACGCCCAGATCATTCTTACAGCTCGGGGATGGGACAAAATACCACATACCGCAGTCCAACATTTCAGTGTGTTGGTGTAGCTTTAGATGATGGCCTAGGCACGTGCTCTTCACGACCAGCTCGACGCTGACGGCCGCCGCTTGCCCCCCTCTCCGCAACCCAGGCAGCCCTTGACGTCAGCGTTTATTTGTATTATTTTCTTTAACTTTTCAGGTTCATAAAATATATTGAAACACCTTAAGAAATACATGCCTAAACTGATCGGGATAGACTATCATTTGTTGATTCTCATCCAATCATTCTTTGTTTGAGACACACACTCCTCGCTTCTGTAAAGTCTGTTAAAAATATAGACATTTTCCCACTTGATACAAGTTTTAGTGATTTTTGAAATAGTCATCAAGATGAGGTGGAGGATTATGTTTTCCAGCAATCATCGCTATTTGGCCGAGAATATTTTCTCCTTAGTAGCATGGGCAAGAACAACATAAGCACCACCAATTCGATAACAATAGCACGATGTTCAGTGATCTTAAAGTGGTTTCCGTTAGTATTTTGAACGGTTGCGACACTAAGAAACCCTTCATAATTAGTAGATGGCTGTCGTACGTACAGCTCCCACCAAGGCGATCCGGGTTCGATTCCCGGCGGGGTCGGTCCCCAGATTTTTGCATGTGAGAATCGTGCCGATGTAGACCGATGAATGGCGGATTTTCTCGGGGATCTTCCGTTTCCCTCGCCCCTTCATCCTAGCGTCATACTCAGATCATGTCACCCCTCACCAGAACTAAAGACCTAGATGTTCAGTGCTGACCAATATAAATTCAATTCGTACTTACAGTCGGCTGCCGGCAGACCGTAGTCTGGTATTAAGAGTACAATTCTTTGATCCCGATTCAATAACATGAGGGGGTAGTCTCATAAATCACTCATTTCGAAATCAATTTAAGTTAAATAAACTATATTAACTGTAAGTATGTTCATTATCATTTGATTGAAGACCATTCCTCAAGCTGGTCGATGATAGGCCTGTCCTGCTTGTCGAGAAACCGGCCCACCCTTCAATTAGGTCTTCTCCCACCCACATTGTGACAGCCAGAAGACGGGAAACACGTAGTGGTTTTTATCATTTGATTTAAGATTCTACTAGAGCGAAGAAGCGTTTATTAAACAAATATTCCTGATATAAAAGGCTTCCCACATTCGATACACTTACTAGGCAACTAATATTCATTTCGACTCGCCTGTCCGCCACCGCCACCCATCCCTCCCTACCCCTTAACCTCATCTCAAAGGAAGTTAAACACTTGGCAACTGTCGAACTTTATATTGAGCTTTTCACTACCCGACTGGAAGTCGAGTGTCACTAATAAGAGTTCATTATTCCATTATAGTTATTTTACTGATAGTTTTCGAGTCAGAATATGAACAAATACAATATACAGAGTGAGTCGTTCATATATGCTAACCCGTCGGGAGTGCATTCCTGACAAGTAATTAGGAACAAACACATGCAAAAATGAGCCTAATGTGAATCATATGGGTGGCAGATGGCCTCAAAGGTGCTGATTGAAAATGTAGAATTGATCAGTAAAAGGACAAGTAAATAGTATTAAGAAACTTACACGCCATGCAAAGCAGTGTTTCAGGCTGCATACCTCCCAGGCATTCCCACATCCACCTCCAAATGAACATGTGTTTTCCGTGGAAACGGTCGGATTTAGAACTTACTCCCTAGGCGACTTGTTTATAATTAGTTATTGCGTGCTGATTACATGCATGTGATTTCAAATCGCTCTAAAGAAATATCACAAAAATTCTAGGCGATAAGGGGTAACATATCCCAATTTAATATATGACAGGATTTACGTACTGTAACATCATTTCTTATGGTTACATGTATTTACAACATTTAACTTAATACTAAATTATGATACGTAATTAGATTTGCTTGTTTTATATCGTGCATTTATACGTTTCAAATTTCCACATTTTCATCTACCACACTCATGAATCACATTAGACCCAATGTTGCATATGCTTTCCAAATTTTTTGTCCTCGGAAATGCACTTCCGCCGGGAAAGCATATATGAAAAATTAATTTTTTTGGTCAGAGAAAAGTAATGAAATTCCGGTTATGAAAACTTTTGCTACTAAATGCAAGGAACTTTGAAAATGGCAAACTAAACGTAATCAATATACAGTAAAAATATATATAAACCACATGGCCCCTGCGTAGGTTCAGGATTTCCATATTTTAATATTTCTTTTTGCGGTGCACAATTTTGTTTTATTTTTCACATGGATACAATTTTTATTTTGATTCGTATATCATAAGTCAGTGCAAACAACACATAGCTGACTGTAAGCTGTTGACTGCTGCCCGCATAAGTGCCAACTTCTCACAATAGAGGAGTCCTAAAATTAGCCGTTACACAATATATCCAAAGTAAACAATGTGCTCTTAATTCTTTCTTCGGTCACGAAATCCTAACGATCGCTTCATCAAAAGTACGTAACTAACAATGCGTAGGATACTGATTGTTATGACATTTCGCAGTAAACGGAACATAGTGCAGTTTACTCACAATTCTTGGCAGTCTGTTAATTTGTTTTGGAAAATAAAAAGTATACTTAAATATAGGTTTCTTCTGCGTTGTTGTATTTTTGAAATGACAAAAATATTGCAATAATGACTGTTTACCATACTAAATTTTCTAGTAAGTAAATATTTGTTTTAAATTTATTCGTTGGACGCAACGTGCATGGCTACATTGATATCAAAGCAAATGATCAAAACCATAAATCTACGTAATATGGTACCTCGAAATAATATCACCGAGTTCGACAAGTTTTACTCTGGTAAGTAACACCACAACTTAAAACCAGACGCTAAAATTTTTAACGCACGTACACGCACGCGTCAAAGAAAATTCTAAATGTCTTCATGTTTATTGTTTTAGTACTACATACGTTTAAGATAAATAAAAATCTACGAACCACAAACTAGTCAGTTACTCAAACATATGCGGGCGTGTGATGAAGGATATGGTATACTTTTCGATATACGTTATGCAATTTTGGTTTAAAACTGACGTCAGGCATATATGACCTAACGGTCACCAAGTAATTTAAATTTGTAAAGTACTCGCGACTGTGACATTGCTAGGAGTGTTTTTCTTTGCCAGAAAGTTGTGTTGAAAGTTGTGTAACATGTAAAGAGAGAAGAAAAAATTGGGAATTTTAAGCTCTTCCACTTCAAAAGGAGCGGGCGGTTTGTATTTATCGGTACCGTAACAGCCCTGTTGTAAACTTGTAGTCGAATGTCAGATTCCAAAATACTCCTAACATTACAATCTCATATCAGTTACGCGATTTCATGTCAGTACTGATATCTCGTCACCGTTTTCTTACCTTCCTTATCCCTCAACCCTGATGTTGTGTCTGTCCGTTCTGTATTGCAGATATCCTAATTATCAGTTACCACTCAAACAATGCCACATCAGTGTCACACAAGCAGTGCAGCACTGTGTTATTTTACACACCGTTAACGGTTTATTGCAGTAAACATTTTTGTAATACTGTGAGTTAATGGCGCATGTTAACAAACAACGCGTTTGAACCTAAATCGTAATACATATCCGAGAAGAGACTACCCCAACCCGTCTATATTGTTGTAAACTACAATTTGTACTGACACGGACATGGAATTGCTTTGTGTAACGTTCGAGCTTTATTGAGCAGTTTAACGAACATGGTGAAATTATCATATTGTTTCACTTGCACACTATAGTCAGCCAGGAACAAATATATATAATATAGTATTTACAGTGAATGTCCGCCGTCATCTGTACGGCACTGCGGAATAACCCAGACACTAAAGTACGCAGTGTTGCATACACACTAGGCTCTGTGCCACCACGCCAAAATTTCACGTGCGTTTTGTAGGGAAACTATGAGTCCTGGACAGTCGCTACAAGACGACCTTTTTTATTACTAAGTTCACATTATCCGTGGTGTTTACTGTTGGTTTGTCGGCCGTATAGTCATGAAGTAACAACTTGAGTTTGGTCAGTTTACATCAATCAGCGTACAGTTTGTGGGGAAATCAAAGTTTTAAAATTTGGTTTTCAAAGGCGAATTATTCTCTTGGTATTACAATTACGTACAAAATGTCATACATACACACACACACACGCACACACACACACACACACACACACACACATATATATATATATATATATATATATATATATATATATATATATATATATATTCACACATACACGCAAACAAGTGTTTGGGAGTAGAGCTCTTTAAAAAATATAACATACTGAATAATATTACACAAATAACAAGGTCTTATTGAGTCAAGCACTGAAATTAAATGTAGGTAGGTAGGTAAGTGGGTTTTACATCTCGTTGACAGCGAGGTCATTAGGGACGGTTGCATACAACTAAGTACAATGATAGGAACAAGGAGAGGAGTCGGCCATGGCCAATATTAAGGAACCATCCCAGCATTCGCCTGGAGTGATTTCGGGAAATCATGGAAAACCGAAATTAGGAAAGTCGAGCCAGGGATCGAACACGGGTACTCCCGAATGCGAATCCAACGTGTTACCATTGTGCCACCTCGCTCGGTCTGAAATTAAAGATTAACGCTTTAAATCCAATAGTAAGTGATTGCACTTTAAATGTTTTATAGTAAAATTTAACAGACTACTCAACAAATTATTAGAATTTATGTTCATGTGATACGTAGTTGTATTCGCTGCATCATACTTCCGGCAATAAATTGATTATTTCAAAACCAACCGCATATATTTAAATCAAACGTTCTAAACATTTATGAAATATTCGTACAGTCACCGGAAGAATATTTTCGGGCATTTTTTTGTAATCTTTTAGGATGTAAAAGTAAAAAAACTACAATAATGATGCGTTATACATTAATATATATATTTTTTTCCGTTGGCTAAATGTTTTGAGGAGTAATGCATGTGACTAACCATATAATTTAGCACGTTAAAACCAAAGCTTTAAAATTGTTATGCAAAAATTTATATGTTGGCGACGTATTCATTAATTTAAAACTCTAAAAATTAATATTTCGAGCGAGCACATATGCCTGCCATAGAGTAAGAAATTATTTCCTTAGTACTCTTGATTACTATTAAAACCCATTAAGGTTGTCGTCTGCCCATGCCAGCGATTTGTGTGCAGAGCATCGCCCGTTAACAGATTATTCGAAAACTGTATATCGCACATGAGTGGAGTACGTTTAGGAATAACATTTAAAAAATGTTACACTTGTATATACCCATTTCAAGTTCACCAGTACTCAGAAAAGCATAGTATCTAGTCCCCGAAATTTACGAAATGCAGTTTTTGCGGTCATATTTTAGGTATGAATTATCGGCGCAGAATCTTTTAAAACATAGGCGTGTACAATAACTATTTGTATTTAACAATACGTAATAAAATAATAGGGCCACCACTGAAAGTCTCATAGTCGGCGAGAAGACTTCACGCCAGTTCAGAGACTTGCGCCTAGAGGCTAGGGCGAGGCGTGCTATCTCGCCCTTACCGCTCCTGCACTTAAAGGCCTCGAACACGCGAAGTATGCTCACCCAGACGGCCACCTTTAAGTAGGCGCCGCCTACCACGCGCTTCACATGCGTTGCCATATGTTCGGAAATACGTTTTTTTTTACGAAACTATTCCACACGTGTCCATTATGTCAATGTACGTAAAGAAAACATACTTCGGACAAGAATGGAATGTCATAAACCCTGTGCTAATTAAAACGCTGTTTTGAAGTCATCCAACATAGCTAAAAATGACATTTTCAGATTTCCGTACTAAATGGATGAATTTGGAACTCCGATAGAAATGTTCTCTGATCTTTGCTACACAATTTACACCAATAGAATTATATAGACACTGCTTGAAGCCCCGTCGTAAAAATGGATCGAAGATGCAATCATTGAGCGCTTAACTTGTTTTGACGATGAGGTATTTGATACGCGCTTCGGGGTCGCTCTTAAGCTCCGTCTCTTCTGAGCCTGTAACACGCAGGTAGGAGGCGCACGTGAGAGAAGACTCTAGCACGGGGTTTTCTGCTAATTCAATGTTTGCGGGTGTATGCATATGTCTGTAAATAACTATGTTCTGGGAACGCAGTTTCTTATCACGAAAGGTTTAAAAAAAATCTGTAGACGCCAATTTTTACTTTCATCCTCGTATGTCATCAGAGAGAAAAATATATATTGAAAATGACTACAATGTCATTTTATTGCATTGTTGATCAGTCTCCTGAAGGCAAAGCATCCTGACATCTGCAATTGAAATTTTTGGTTTATGGATACATGCAATTACAACAAACTGTTACAGATCTAATTTGCTAGTAATTGGACTACTACAACCGCGATCGACCGCGCGCCTTAAGGGCATCGCCTACCCGCGCGTGAGAGGCTCAAAAGCGAAGGAGCAGTAAGGTCGACCTTGAAGTGCGCATCAAATGCCGCGTCGCCTCAACGAACTAAGCGCTGAGCTAGCGTGCAAGGTTCCCGCCGAAAGGTTTTTATTGTGGGACACTAAGCGGTGGCCATATAATTTTATTGGTGGGAAGTCAGCAACTAAGTTCAGCGTAGGTGGCAATCTGAGATTCACATACATTCGGTTAGTACACTTTGAAGTACGGAAGCCTGAAAAGGCCGTTTTTAGCCATATTGGAGGGCATGGAATCAGTGTGTTTAATGAGCATGGCGTCTTTAACAATGAGGTTCCGACCTTGTCTGAAATTCGTTTTCTTTTCGTACGTTGGCACAATGGACACAAGTGGAATAGTTTCGTAGAATAAACCTTATTACGAGCACACTGCAACGCATTTGAAGAGTGGGGTAGGCGGCCGCCTTAAGGACGCGATTCACCTCAGTTTTCAACGTATTTTTTTAAATATTTGTACCAGATATGTTTGTATTATTTTAGACATAAATTGTGATTATATCTTCCCCTTGGGTAGTTTGTGCATCTCTCATAGTTTTTGCGTAATGAGTCGTAAACGTCAACATTTATGCTATACGATTTTATGTACGCCACTAAAACCAACTGACATACCAAACCGAAAAAATTCACAGTGTGTAACAATATTGCAGGTTATGATTTGACGTATATAAAAACAGAAAATAAAATAATTTTGTATTTAATAAAAAATGCTGAATTTTGAAATGAAAATTTAAAAATTTCAAATATTTTTAAAAAAAGTACAAATATATATATATATTTTTGTTTTTAAACGTGTCAAATCACAGCCTACAACATTGTTATACACTGTAAAATTTTTCGGTGCGGTATGTAAGTTTGTTTTAGTAGCGTACATAAAACCGTTAAGTGCAAATTTTGACGTATACAACTAATGACGCAAAAACTATGAGAGTTACAAACTTCTTAAGAGGAAGATTTAATCACAATGTATGTCTAAAATAAGAAAATAATATCTGGTACAAATAAAAAAATATAAAAGACGTTGAAAACTGAGGTGAACCTCGCCGTTTAGGCCGTCTCTTACTCGTCCACCACTTGCTTCTATGCGCTAGGAGCTCAATTTGCGTCTGTCTTCTCCTAGAGAACTTCTCTAAGAGGGCGATATATATAATTACACGCAAAAAGCATGAATCTGTAACTGTATGTTTCTTGAAGCCAATTTATGAAAATTAAACAACAGCAATCCTAGACAATAGTTTTAGCCAACGTTTTAAACAAAATTGTTTCCAGTGTTACGAGCTTCTGAGGCACAATCTCTGACGCCGGAGCCTCGGTCATTTAACTGCAGCGCAAGAGATCACACGTAACGAATTAGTAATTCCGGATAAATATTTACTCATAAAGTTGGGAAATGCCTTATCTAGGATTGTCATTGTGTATTTTATCCACATTGGCTTCGAAAAAACCGTAGGAAACAATTGATGATTTCAGCGTTTATTTATCTACCACACACTCTTAAGAGGGCGAGGTTGATAAATAAACGCTGAATTCAACTGAGATCTAAAATTTCTGAAAGTCAGTATGGAAGAACTGCAAAACAGCAATCCTTGATTATGATATTTGCCAACCTCATGAGCAAACATTTATCTAGATTGATGCATTTGTCAAGTGTGATCTCTTGCACCGCAATTACATTTACGAGATTTCGGCGTCAGATATTGTTCTTCAGATATACGTTGATCGAGAAAAATGTTTGCTCAGAAAGTTGACATAAACTAATGAGCATTGTGCTGCTACAGCCGATACATTTCGGCATTAATTAGGTTTAGGTTGGTACTGAATTCACACATTATTGCTAAATTTATATTTTCACGTTCAGAAGTGAACAAAATATAAGCTACATAAAACACTATGCTAATGCTCCGATACGCAATTTAAGAATAATTATTTTTTTTTTCATTTTTTTTTTTTTTTTTTTTTTTCCAGAATTCATTAATACGATTATTCCAATTAGACATGCAGGAACCTGTTGTTTTATTAGTGCTCAAAAGTTTAAAATTCTTGAAAGCATTTTGAACTTATTTTGCTATACAGTAAGAACACGAGGAGAGCTTGTAGTGGGGTGTGTGGCCTGCCCGCGTGACGTCACTGGGGATTATGCCTAAAAGTTCATAAGCGGTAAGGGGATGATAAAACACGAACATTCACGCCTCAGCCTAGCTTCTAGACGTAAGTACCTGAAATAGCGTGCAGTCTTCTCGCATACAACTCGCTCCATTAGACGCTCAGTGGTGACCCTATCATTTTATGACGTAATTAAAGTTAAAGATGTATTGTACACACCAAAAAATTTAAAAAGATTGTACTTGAAGATTTTTCTACCTAACAAGATCGCAAAACACCCAATTTTGCCATTTACCGCCGCTAGAAAATATACTATAAAGAATATAGGTGAACTTCAAGTGGGTACATACATATGCAACGCACTTTAAATATTATTCGTAAGCAGGTATCACTCAAGCACGTTGAGCAGTTTTCGAATAATTTTGAAACGACCGAAGCTCTGAACGCCGCTCGGCGGACTGTGCAGGTGGCAACCTTAAGGACGCCCGCCGCCTTCCACGCGCTTCTAAGGCACTACAGTATGTTCGCAAGCACTTTCTTTTGCGAAACTATTACACATGCGCCTGTTGTTCAAAATGAACGAAAAGAAAACACCTTTCGGACAAAGACAGAATGGCGCTGTTAATTAAGACGCCAGGCTCATTAACTGTAAAGCGCCATGATGGAGTGATAGCTGATTGCCATAATAAAGTTAACGCTAAAACTTGCGTAAGGAATAACTTGAAAAATTGCGTTCCAAAAACTGTTACATGTATTTTTTAATTTTTTTTTTTTTAATCAATGGGGATATTCATGACTCCACCATGGGATATGGGTTAGCAAATTTCCAGCATGGCACTTAGGATAAACACGGTTTGATCTCCAGCATAGCTAAAAACGGCCTATTCAGACAGCCATACTTCAAAATGTACAGGCCTCACGTACGCGAAATTCAAAAACGTGCACTGAACTTTGCTACAGACTTTCCACCAATGAAGCGCCAGAGTAAAATGGATAGGCGGGAATCTTGCATGTTCGCTCAGCGCTTAGCTCGTTGTGGCGATTCGGCAAGGTCACCCTTAAAGCTCCGTCACTTCTGAGCCTCTAACACGCAGGTAGGCGGCGTCCTTTTAAGGGCGTTCCAGAGGGTAAAAAAAATAATTTTATGTTGTTTTATATTTGAATGAAACATTGTTAGTTTTGTAGACGTTACTTGGGAGTTCATTATCTTCTTACAGAAAAGTTTTAGTTCAGCCAGTTTCCCTATAATGGCATTTCAAAGTCAAAATTTACATGTTTTTAGTTCATGCACCCCCCCCCCCCAAACCAATCAACCTAGTGAAACAAAATAATCCATATCGAAAGTACATGTAACACTGGCTAGGGCTTTACGTATATAAAATCCCATTCAAACAATGTTTTGTGTATTTAAAAAATTTTGAAATTTAATTGTTACATTTAGAAATTTTTTAAAATACAAAACTTTTTGTAATGGGATTCAGGTACTTAAAACCCTAGCCCGTGATATATTCTTTGCCTGTGAATTATTTAGTTTCATTATGTTGATTGGTTATAGATTGGTGTATAAACTAAAAACATGCTAATTTTATTTTTTGAAATTATATGAGAAAACTGGCTGAGCTAAATTTTTTTTGTAAGATGATAATTAATCTGAAGTAACGTCTACAAAACTAACAATGTTTCACATACATATAAAATAATGTAAAATTATTATTTTTTACCCTCTGGAACGCCCTAAGAGTATTGTGTAACGGTTTAAAATTGCCACGTTTGACGCGTGGGAACAGCGCGCTAAGCTGGAGTACAATGTTTTCGTTGTAGTCGGTTTCCTATGGGAATATTAATGTGACCCTAAATTTACTTTCTGAATAGTATGAGGTGAAAAGAGGCCAACGCATGTATCTCGTTTTGCACTTTACGAATTCTGGTGGCATTTTCGGAGTTACGGGAAAAACAGTTTTTAGCAATTTTGAGAGGCACCAAATTCATGTTTCTAACAAGTGTCATTAGATGTTTAAATTAACATAAGTGTAGTTTCAAGTGTGTTTTCTATTCGTTGATAACTGCAAAAGGAATCATTTGAGCGTTTCGCGTAACCAAGAATACGCATGACACTTAACAACACCGCCCATGCGCCAGGCATACACGATTCTCAAGTATTTGTTAACTGGCGTTCGGAAACTTCGAGGGGAGTTGTTTAAAGAAAGACTGTATGACGTGGTGCTCATTTCCGAGTTCACTCCCATCGTCAGAGTTAAATATTTCTTCAGCGCTATTTACCATGACAAGTAATGGCCGAGATTGTACAGCAAAAGCCCGGCGACTTAAAGATTCAATCAATCCACATATAAATAAAACGAACATGTTTAAGAAAAGAAAGTGACTAAGTATATTAGAACATGCGTTATTAATTTTACGCTCACCTTCATACATGCGAGACTCCTTATTCATTAAACTCGTCCTTGCAACAATAACCCTAGTAGCCTGCCAAGTATAGAATTGTTCCTTCATCTGAACCGTCCATGGTTAACTGTGCTGGTTTATCTGCTGGTTCGTTGTCACTGTTCTCCGAAACTTCGCCGTAGTTATCACTTGTATAGTTTGACAAATCATTCTCTTCATTGATGTTATCTTCCATGTACTTGATAAGCAGCTAAGAAGTAAAATGTAGCTTCAATAACTGACTAATTGAACACACGTTCCCGGTGGAAAAGGCAGTTCGCTTTCAAACGAAATCAATATTATGAGGTATTTAACTGTTTGAGTGTATGGTTGTCATTATTCCCAATGCTTCGCACACGAAAAAGGAGGTCTCGAGCACATCCTGATTACCACGGCAAGTAATCATATTTCATATCTTCCGTAGCATCAATATAATGATACAGTTCTGTAAAAATTTCATAGACACTATTTTTTTTTTTGGAAAGGCATTAACTGACTTTTACCTAGTACTCGCATGTTTTTCGTTAAGTGTTTAGTTTCCTCTGGGATTTTTTACTCTTCTCGAGGATAAGTGACCGAATCACCATGACATATTTCACATAAAACATGTTGCCAGCTAAGTAAAATATTTAAATTTATGGTTTTTGCGTAAATTTTCTGCGCAGTAAAGTTGCTGTGTCGTGAAAATTAAATAGTTGCGTATTATAGCATATTTAACTTTCTGTCGTTCACTGCCGAATAAGTTGAGATGACCTGTACTACCCAGTTTAGGACTTCGTGGTAGTTTTTTGTCATGAAGACTTCCTGCAACTGCCACTTGAACGCTTTAGTTCCACGTGGGAGACGAATACCATGACAAAAAACATTTCTTAACAGTTTTATTAAAATGCAGCAAGTGCCCATACTTCCATCGCAAAATCCTCTAGATTAGTAAAACATAATTATTGGTGGAAATGTGTACCTAAGCTTTTCTACAAATTATGATTTCTGGCTCCCATATCACTATAGCTACCATTTTAAAATCCGGATTCTTCCATTTTCTTTATTGCTTCGAACAGTTTTTCTTGCGTAATGTTTGTATCATAATCATAATTAGAGACATGAAAAGTTCGCGTTTTCATTTAGCCCCAAGCTAGAATTCCTGCAACTTTAAGTTCACGCCACTTTCGCAATTGGCCCGTAACTTATTTGACGCTTCCTGTAACTCGCTTAGTCAATAGTACAGAAGCAACTAAATGCAGGCCCATATCACTGCGTCTTCGAGCAACCAGTGAGCAGATATTGTTTGTTTGAATACACAGATGTTCTTGGAGGCTGGCCTACACGTCAGTGAACCCACGAATTTTTCCTGTCTCTAGTCATAATAAGTTAGATGGGATGTTTTCATTTAGATGCTAGGCTATTTTTACCTGGACGTTTGTATGGGGAACAATTATTTTGTCTTCTCTCTGGTCGTAATACAGTTTACCATCGATTGTCATTTCAAATAATGATAGAACTAAACACTCAATGATTGGGATCGATAACGATCTGATTTTTAGTACACGAAGGACTTCCTTTTGGATGCCAGAAAACACCTCAGGTTTTCTCATGGTAGATTAACCATGTAACGGCAGGCCTACGTTTTAACGCAAATACACATGAGCCTTTCTTAAAATTGTATGCAAGGCCGCAGCTGCTGATATATCTTCATCTTCCCGCCATGTTTTTTGTTCTTGCAAATTAGCCTGTCTTGGAGTGAACTTGTCTTTCAACATTTCTTATTTTAATGATATTTTTACAGACACTGCCCATGCTGGATGCTCGTGAGTTCTTGCTAATTTCGTTTTTTTTATTCGAAGATTTGTCAGACTCATTTTTATGTTTTATTTCTTTCTCCAAAGAGTATCCGCGCATTTGGAACAATCTGACCTCATTTTCCAGAAATTTAATTTTCTGAACGTTGCTTGCTTATTCTGTCATCCTGTAACCGGGCTGACACGCCGTTCATTTAGTGCCTGTGTTGCTGAATGGTTGGCATTATTTTCATTTTCTTCGTATTTATATTTTTCTGAACTCCTTTTAATTTTCCGGATTTCTGTTAGATCGGATATTAATTTCTCTGAAAAGCTCTTATTTTACTCGTTCAATCCTTTCTGGGATATCGCCAGAAAATGAATTAGATAGCAAGGTACCGTGTCAGTTTTCGGAATTCGTTTTTTTGCTGTCCCGTTAAGTTCGATTTGATGATGTCTTTCATAACCGTTTTCCGAGAAATGAGATTATCATGTCCTCGACGCATCATCTTTGAATACGTATTTTTCTTTTAAACGCAAAAAAAACCCCACTTCTGCCATGCCACTGAATCATGTGGACTTCTATGATAAGTTACTAAGTTTTACAATTTTGCACTGCGCGACCGGGCATTTTACGTTGCACTCGTGTACAGCAAACGTGTAGCATAAAAATGAAACGTAAATTTTCCCATGTGAATGACAAGGTACATTAAATATGTTTTTTCGGCACACTAAACTAACAAATTTTTTTCTAAGCATTAACTAAAATGAAATCATCTTACTTTTTTAAATACACACTGAGCGAGTAGGCTAGATTGTTGGCACAGTGGCGATCTAAATATACGTCAAAATCACCATCTTCGCCCTTGGAAGGTGTACTCGTGGAGCAAGCCAATATCATTTCGCCCCTCTTCGAATTCCTGCTCAGACCCATGCATCCTGACTGTCAGAAGGCAGTTTTTCCTTTATCCGACTGTTCGTCATTCAGCAGAATTCGATGCAGTGGGTCCACGTAAATTGCTGCCAGAATTTTCTAACAACAGCGTCTCTATTCGTTTCATCGAAGAAACAATACAGTCTGCTATTAACCTCCCTCCCCGCTTTTATTCATATATTAGATTTCTTCATTCCTTTAAGAAAGTTCCTGGAGTTAAGTCTTCTGACTATAGCTTTTTGTCACTATAAATGGGTAACGAAGCAGATCTTCCAATTCTGTACCTTGTGACCATTAGGTATCACTTAGCGTCACTTGTGCGTTGGCCATTCCAACGAGAAAAGATATATCGATTTTCGTGACACCATCAGTCTCGTTCCGTCATATGACGAGCTCGAAAACGAGATTGGTAAATGGTGTTTGCATCGCCACATCGGTGTTTTCAACTCCGTTAAATCAAAACTAACGATTTCAAAAATCACGTTAACACATGAGGTCACTCAATATTCGGAGGGTGGAAAGGTGTGTGCCAGTGGAACACCAAAATCTAACGCCGCTGGATGGAAAATAGCTACGACTGTACTAAAGGGTGCTAGTCGTTAAAAAGATCTTAAAGCCATACCTTGCACCATAGTAAACAAACTTTCTACCAATGTGTAAATTAATTTGTCGAACAACTATAACTATATGAAATATAGCTAAACAATAATAAAACTATTTGTGTCAACTAAAAATGTCAAAATCATATAATATCTTTCACAAACAATCAAACATTAACTTATATTGACTAAATTCGTAAAAACTGCCTGTTAGCCTAAAGAAATTAAAAACACCTCAAAATACGAACATATTACATAGAGACAAATTAATAATTCGTCAACACTGAAACTACTGTCAATATTATTAGAACAATGAAAAACTACATTCGGCCACTTCTATAAATATCAAAGACGGTTGCAACTGTACTTGTTCACTACACAACTCACGTATGAATAGAGACTAAGGTAAGAGTAAAACGGACAGCAACACTTCAGGCGTCCGAACCAAAGTGGAAGTTCACTTCATGGGACAACGAACTCTCTGACTCGCCCCCCCCCCCCCCCATCCTCCCGCCAATAGCGGTGAAAACTACATGGAAGGACTGACGCTTTCCAGTGGGAATTGTACACATTGTTTCATGTGACAAAGTTAAATAACTGTAAGAGTTCATCACGCTATTGCGGTTTTTGATACGGTAACTTGCACTACATTACAGGTTGAGTGTATAACAGCGTACATTTGGAAATAACGTTTAGGGATATTTGAAGGTTACAATCAGCCAACGTTTAACACAAAATCCGTCAATGTAAGATGTTAAAACCTAAAATTACGAATGTCTACAGCATAAACGTCAAAACTAACAAGCATTAATTATTTTTTTTCTTCCTACTATTGACAAACCCTTTAAAGATAAGGGACAGCTAAATAATGAAATCGCTTCAACTGCGTCAGATTAAATTGACCAACTACCTACTTGCTAGCTTCGCTTACAAACTCCGTGCACTTCTCTACGAATAACTTTCGAAATCCGGCAAGGCTCGGACAAGACATAAATTGACGTCTACATGATGGGGCCGCAGTTGGAGCAGCGGCTATAGAGTACGCATCCCAGCAAGGAGGTTCGGGTTCGGTTCCCGGGGGAGTGGGAATCGTGTCGGGTGACCATGCCTTTAGTCTCGGGTTTTCTCACGGATCTCCCGTTTCCCTTGCCACCTAAGCCTTTACCAAAATATATTCACTTATTCTATGTGATGAATTTCACCCGACTGCTTGTTTTGATGACTCGGACTGAATTTGCGTATGCAAAAAAGGCTGCAGTCACTGGATGGTAATTAATCTGTCAAAATTGGTTCCAAAAAATACAACCCATAGCAAAAAAAAAAATCTTATGTTTAATGCACAATGATTCTCTTCAAAACCTGCAAGGACTGTAGCCTTTTGTTCATGGAAATAAACTATATAAATGTAAAAGAAATAAATGAATGATAACGTGCTAAAAAATTATATCTACTTATATAAATGCTCTCTAACGAATCATTCACAAAACACATTGTGAATTTTCCCTCCCAGGCATCATTATGCAACAAGGTCGGAAGTTAATTTGTGCATTGGAATATTAATTACGAATTTATGTTATTTTACTAGGCAAAATGTTTCGTTATAATATTAACATCTAGGTTTCATTTGGTTAGGTTAGGTATATTAGCAAGTATAACTTCACTTGCATCTAGCCTAAATATATATATATATATACATATATATATATATATATATATATATATATATGATAAAATGTCAGGTGACGTATTTATACGTGAAAAACCACGCATAGAATTAAAAAAAGAAAATATAGATTAATATTTTTAACGCTATCAGGCGATATCATAAT
>PNEQ01000978.1:23743-44150 GCA_003012365.1 Medauroidea extradentata | reverse complement strand
TATCTCCCAACTCTCGATGCAAGGCAGTGTTTTAATCAAATCCCTAGTCCACCTGTCATTATTCTCCTTCCCTCTCCCCACTTGATTCAATACGTCCTTTCGTCTTTCTTCTTCCTCTTTAAACCACGTTATTGCCTTTTGTCGCAACTCTATTGTAGTTTCCTCATCTGTCACCGCCATTCCTCGCTCGCCTAAATACTGAACCAAATCCGAACGCCCTAAGCGATACAAAAAGTCGGAAGGTGCAGCCATGTCTCGCGACGTGTTTTTTACAGACTCAGTGGAGATCGTTATCACTTCTATATTTAGCTAATTAAGCTAAACCATATTCCTATCAAAGCCAATACTCGCTTTTCTTTGCTCAGGAATGCTACAGCCCCCTGTCTAAACAGAGTGGCGCAGTGAATTTGAGCCGGACTACCCAGACTCTTCTTACAAGTCCTAAACCTATCCAACATAAATACCAACGAACAAAGATAACAAACAAGGTTAAATGGGACTACTGTCTCTTGCATCTACTGACCTATGCTTATAGCTTATCAGAGATTAGGGATCTACTCTTTACATTCCTGAGCAAGGAAGAAAACATTTTAGAACAAACCATGTATTGCCATTTTAAGCACTCCAGATACAATATTCGAACAACCTTATCCCACATTACAAATGTTTATTACAATTCGATGCGAATGCATGACTCGCTACAACACTCTTTACACTCGATATCATAAAATGTCAGTTCCTTGTTTTATGTGTATCACTTCAAATACTGACAATGACCATAACACGCTTGAATACCCAAAGCAACAAGCGTGATTACAATTACCAATATGCACCAATACTTATAAATACATCTTTCGAAGGTAGGTCACAGCACCATAGTAACGCAGATACTATTACTGAGTCTCCGTTTACCCTCTGCGCACCAAACGCCCCTCATCCATTCTTCCTAACATAATCTCCCTGCCAACGAACACATTAACTCAATAGTCAAATGCGAAGATTACCACTCTCGTCGATCTCCTGTAACGGAGAAAGCCTGGCAACCCATCCATGTCACAGGAATTCCTGTTACACCAGCGCTACTACCTCGTAGAGCTTAATCCCCCTCCAGCGGTGCCGCGCGGTGCAAACTCGTGCGCCCGACAAATGTTTGCTAGGACCTCTTCTGCACCAGCTAAATCAACCTGTCTATTTTACTCACCAACCGCCTCGGGCGGTGTAGGAAGTAGATACGTACAATTGCAAGACGAACCCACTTAAGTTTCGTGTTGCGTCTTACGCACATCGGCGACCAACAGGATACAAAAACCCTTCGTGACTACTCTTCGGTACAGGCACCTCTCCCATCGAACGCAGGCATCAGAATGCGCTTCTCCCCAATGCGAGCAGCGCTCGCCTCCACCCGCGCACCCTTACCGCCGGTCTGCGGAACTAGCCTTCCCCCCCCCCCCAACTCCAGGCCTCTCTCCTCCATGGACAGTGGTGGAGAGGAGCGGGGTGGGCGGGGGGCAGCCAGCACCGTCAACCAGGGCAACCCAACTCCTAAATAATTCCCTTCACGCTAACCACAAGTCACTCACAAGAAGGAAGGGCGAAAAGACTCCCCCCAAAACTCAAAATTGAAGAAGAAACCCCCCCCTAAATGGAAATAGAAAAACTCAAAATACTCAAAACCCGGCGGGAGCCCGCTCATTTACATTGAAAAATACCTTACGTCTGTATGTCACAGCGTAGGGGCAGCAGCCAACTGCTAGCCTGATAGTTACTCTACCCTTCGTCAATGTTACAAAGTTATAAAAATAATTTTCCTCGTATACATGAATAAAAACGGTACTTTATTTAACAATCCTTCTGGGTTACTGTACATTATGTGAACATATTTTAACACTACCAATTTTAAAATTTAATTTTATGTATGTAAATTGCATCATAGAACACATAATTTACAGCTTTATTCTTACACAAATTGTCATATTATAAAGCAATACAATTTTAATCGTGTTCTACAGTTACCGTATTTACTCGCGTAGTCGCCGCATATTTTTGACCAAATTTTAGGCCCAAAAAATGGGGTGCTACCATTATAAGGAGCTTTTAAAAAAATTACCTTCTAAATTTTTTTGGTGTAGAATATAACAAATGTTCAATTTTTTCTGTATTTACTCGTTCATAACGTGACCATTTCTTCTAAAATAAAAAAAAAAAGATTTTGTCGGTGTATAGTAAACATGGAAAAATTAAGACAAAAAAATCTTGTTAATCCATTCATGTGTGAAAATCGTTTAAAATTATCCCGCATAAGACGTTTGCATTTTACGGTCCATTACATCCACGCTATTATTTCCCGTGAAGTAGTTTGTAAACAAATCCGATTCACGCTTAAAACGTAAAAACTCTCCAGATGCTGTTACGTTATCAACAGAGCATCATCAACCAGCGAGCGTGACTCATAGTGTCTGGCTTGGGCATGGATGTTGTGTTGTTCTTTCACCACCCACATCGGGTCTTGAAAACATCGTTGTTAAAGGGACGTAAAACCCTCTCACCAATTTCTCTACATCGCAATGCAAAGCAATGATTTTAAATTTTTTATTTTTAATGTCCGGGACAATTTGATTTGCAACCCTGAATTCATTGCACATACCAGAACAAAATAATTTTCCGATTATGTGTCATGGTAACCTGTAATTACCGTCATTTCATAAGCACCGCACCGAAATGTTTATTTACGACACACGTGCGTGCCTGGCTCGCAGGACGAAGAGGGATGAAAGATAAAGAAGTGAGAGGTCAGCCTGCTGCGTTGCATCTTTACTTGCGCGTCGCGTGCCTCGCTAGCAACATTTTACCATACGGAACTTGCCAGATATTTACCGTGGGATTATTAAAGGCTAAGTAGCGATGGACGACTACATTATATAGTTTAATATTGTTCTAAAATATAATGTGATGAATTTAAATCCAGCAGAAAAGATTTTTTATGTATTTTAGCCAAGAAATAATTAAATAAAAATTATTAAAATTTTTTTAAAAATTCTGTCCGAGTTATCCGAAGTCCGCGACATCGAGGTCCGAGTTATCGAGGGTTCACTGTATTTTTAAAATTAATTTCCGAAATTAAAATTTTACTAGTAAAATTAAACAAATTTGGTTTTTATTTTTATGTGGAGTACACGTTGCACTTAATCTGTGTGGCGTCAAGTGTAAAAAAATTGAAACTATCAAGTGTTTTCACAATATATTGACCTACAGAAAAAAAAATTACAGGCTATGACAGGGTGTTTTCGAAACAGCTAGCGAGCTGAAATGCAGTATTTAAGCTTTCCAAAAAAAATCAAGCTGCTGTAGTTAATAATTTACTATACAGTGGAACCCTAATTTAACGAAATACCACGGGACCTGAAATGTTTACTCTAAATCAATGGTTTGTTATATCCGACTTCATATTTTTTCACCAAAATAAAGTTAAATCCTCTGTGGCATGTTTCATCGGAATTTAAGGTACTGCTATTTTTAAAGAGGTCTAGCAGACTCAGTAATAACAGGCTGCTAATCTTGGCGTTGCTAAGCATCGACCAAGGCCCAGTGCCACTCACCAGTACCCTTCCCATTAGAACACACATTTAAGGCACGACATTGACATAGGGTTATCAAAACTACCAAAGATGTAAAACAGAACTTGGCAAAACAGTTTTATATAATGCACGATATCATACAATCCATAGCAAATTGTACACAGAATATTTCTCCACTGAGAGATTTACACAGATTTGTGATGCAAGATTAGGATGAAAAATACAATACTGCTGTGGCCGACACACGCACACCACTATTCCGTAGCAAAAGGCAGGGACCAATCCCAAGTCGTACTGGGCTCGCGGCCGCGATAGCACACCCTCGACGTGTCATCAACGAAAACAATCACAAAACCAAACCTAACTGAAAATACGCGGAAAACCTATACACCAAACTCAATTAAACGAAAGAAGAACTTATCGATGACACGGCTCAGGTGTGGCACCGCGGTCGCAAGCTAAACACAACCGCCCACGATCAGGCCCAGGAGAAGACTACTTGTCTCGCAGACTAGAGCGTCTGAGCTAGGCACGGGAGGGAGAAGTGGGGGAAGGAGGGGAGAGCGAACAGGAGAGCATCCGACGGCGGCCGAGCATTGCCGAAGTCCGGGCGGGGAATTCAAACCACTAGTCGCACAGGGCACACGCACCAACTTCCTCCATAGCAACCTCACTGCCAGTCCAAGATATTGTATAACCAACAGATCTACAGGTGTGGTGAACCGGAGTCGCCGACTCCCGGTACAGAGGTCTGTTAGCTAAAAAGAATAAGAAATCCCATTTACCAACTACAAGTAAGCCACAGCCGTTTAAAAAAAAAAAAAAAAACTTTAAAAAACTTCCAGTGGAATGCTTGGCGAGCGTGCACATGAGAATTGATGACTAACACCACTGAGCCATCAATCTTTTGGTCTCTTCTCTCCTGCCCGCTCCACCAACTAAATTAAGAAAATTCCCATGAAAAAAAAAGCAATGAAAACATAATTAAAAGTATGCAAGAAAACTGTAAAATAATAATCAAATGCGGCCTACAGCGGCCATTGTTGCTGGTAGGCAGCCGCGCTCCTGAATCAAACTAGTTGGTCTGCTTGCTAAAAGTACTTTACGCTTGAGTGTTTCTTAGCTTCAGAGAAACAAATATATTTACGTTTACAGTAATTAATTCCTAGTAAAAAGTCTGTATGAATAATATAATTATATATATATATTTTTTTTTATAATATTGCTGGTTTTATCACGGGACGATACAGAAAATAATCACGCTGGACACCACTGCATTCTATTGTAATAGAATTAGTAAATGGAGAACACTGCACTGCAGTGCATCCTAACGAAGACACGAAGCACTATCTGTGAATTTGTTGTCCACTGCCGTGGTGACTGGGTACCTAGAAGCTCGTTCACTCGCCAGCCGCCAGGATGAGGATCTAGATGCATGCTTGTTATGCAACACGGCGTCGCTCACTCAGCCGCGCGTGCCCAATGTCTCTCCCGCTGCTAAAGTTTTAAGTAAATTTGAACAATTATTTTTTGTTTCTGGACGAATGGTTTAAGCTTATCTATGGAGAAATAAGTATATACTGCACCCAGTGGTAGTATTTTTACTAGGCTTACATTGCAATTTATATGCTATATCATCAAAGTCGCTTAGCTATTTAGTAAATTTTTTTGTTATTTTTGAAGTTCCTAAAAGTGGTAGTGTTTTTAATAGACTTACATTGCAATTTATGTTCCATTTTATCAAAGGCACTTAGTTATGTAATACATTTTTTTGTTATTTTTTTAAGGTTCCTAAAAATTCTCTTGTTAAATCGCTGTTTTTCGTTGTTCCCGAGATCGTTAAATTGGGGCTCTACTGTCGTTAAATATTTAAAACCAAAGAATCTCTCATTCACTCATCTCTTACTCTTGGCCAGGAAATTTTAATAGTGTCAAATTACAATGTAAATACGTAGGGTGCAAAATTTCTGAATTTATTAAGTTAAGCAGGAAGACTTTTTATGTAGGAATTTTTTACAGGTTTTTGCACCACTCTCTTAACAACCATCTTTTTTATTTCTGGTTCTTTGTAAACTAAAGAAATGTGGAATTTATGTTGATATTCGTAATTTTAAACTACGTATTCACTTTAATCTTTAAACAAAATTTCAGAAATGTTCTTAAAAATGAGGATGTAGCTTTTGTAATTGTGAATATAATTAATTCTCGGGTTTTCATGTTAACTTTATAGGATGAAGCTCGTAATTAAATGAGAATTAAGCCCTAATGTCTCATGTTTGATGTCAACATTGCAGTTTGATGTGATGCGGTGGCTGATGCTGCGCCGACCACGACTCAGTGAAAGATCACAGTTCATTGAACTTGTGGGCAAGGCTCTCTCATTTGCTGGTGTCACTCCTGATGATCGATATCTCATGCTATATGAGGTAAGTGTAGCTTCATGACATGCCAGTTCTTATGTACACATTTTGCTTCTCCAGAATGGTTGAAACATGCTACAAGTCTTCCAGCAAGCTAATTGTTTCAGTACATTTCAGTTTTGAATGTGTATATCTACTTTGTATTATTTTTTTCAGGATGTGGGTAATGAGAGAGTATTGTTTAAGAAAGTGCAATTCATTGTTTTTTCTCCCACATAGGTTTCAATGCTTACTTCTGAAGGAAAACACATTTTGTCATCAAAGCGATGGTGGGAAACGTTCACGAGGCTACTAATTACCAAAACATGTAGACAGAGATGCAAAAGTATTTACAGAATCGTACTTGCAGGTAGGAGAACATAAAAATCAGATGGACAACTCATTTTCGCGCTGTTGTGTGGTTGCAATGTTTTGCTGGCCAAGCCAGCTTCCTCTGGCGGCGAATGATTTAACACTGCAGTATGGTGAGTGGTAATCAGTGGTTGTTAACTAGTACACCTAGCGGCCGAGTGGTGAACTACGGTGCAGCATAAAATTTGAATTAAATTTATCATATGTTGAAAACTGGTGGTTGTCTCGATGTTGTGATATACTGATAAGCTAGTTCCCAGCGTGCCACAGTTCTTCACTATTGTCTGAAGGTGGTAAGGTTCTTAACACTCTGGTGTTGTAACAAAAATCAAAAGAGAGTTTGTGGGAGGCAGCATATGCAACAACTTGTTTATCTTGAAGGTTTTGGCTGGAACTGGCATTGTTTTTTTTTTTTTGTATTGGCACTATGGCCATTCATCCTATGGCTTAGTACATTTGTAGTGAGGCCAATGTATTCAGCATCACACTGTGTGAACTGTAGTTGATAGATTATGATTTTTGTCCCGCAGCTATACTTGCCATGAATTGGGTAGGTATGTATGATTGGTGAGTCTGCTATGGAGGGATGTGAAGGGTTGATGTATTGCACAGGTGCTGCAGTGAGGGCTATTACAAGGATGGGAACCTCTAGGTGTTTTGATTGTGCTGAGAAACGGGCTGGATGGTAGTTTGGAGCGTACCAATGTGTTGCAGAGGTTCGGAGGTCGTCTAAAAACCAGGTTGTGAGCTATGGATGAAGAAGAAAGTATTTTGTGGCCACAGTTGAGGATGGTCTTAAGCTTTTTAAGGCCTTCGATGTAAGGCATTACCAGAGGATGTCAGTGTTACTGACTCTGGTTTGTGATCTATTGTTGTAAATGGCTCGCTAAATACGACTGTCACAAGGGGTTAAGGGTATCCTCTGTCATTAAATGCTGTGTCTATTGGGTCGTACTGTGCATTCAAATCATTTTCGGTTGAACATAAGCTCAAAGTAACAGGATCATGCTCACATTGTGACAGAAGCATGGATGATGTTTGGGATTTAGCAGAACTAGAGTATGTGAGACACCAAATCTGCTTCACAACTAGTGGGATAACCAACACATCACTGTGTTTAATTATTTTCCATGTTGGTTATGATAGTGCATGAATTTGTGTGAAGCAGTGTAATGCATTTTGGTGGAGTGCTGTTGACAGTTTGTTACAGACATGTTGAAGTACTGTATGTAGTTTGTATTGTTTTCTATTTAAGTATGCATAATTTTTTTACCATGTAACCTTCAGGATAATTTCAATTTTGCACCTATTCTTGGCAATATGGCAACGTTGTTGACGGTGGCGACTTCTCCGTGGAGCAGCAGTACCCAGTACGCCAAGACTAGGTCTGCTTTTGTTTTAGTTTTGGTGATTTGTAACTCAAAATTCATAATGCTTACCGTTTAAAATACAGTCCATGTCAGTATACCTTGCTCAAACATTATTCCTATCGGGCTGTATACCACAAATGTTTACCAGTATTTGTGTGTCGCATCCTCGTGTATTTGTAAATGTTTCTGGTTACAAACTGCTCGCTCACGCCTGGGCATCGGTGGAGTACCAGGCACCGGCTTCAAGACTGTAGAAGTTTATTAATGTTTTATTACCTCTGTCAACTATTTGGGATGCCTCTGTGTAGCCCTACTTGTCATTGTCTGTGTCCTGTGTACAGGTTATGTAAAGCACTTACATAATTATGTCAAGGTTGGTAGTTCTACTTCTGTAACCTTCGGATTAACTGTGGTTTGATGTGTTGGGCTTGCCGCTGCGTCTTTATTGAATGCCTCGAAACATTTTTTTTCCGAATTCTTGTTGTGTGTCTGTTGGCGTAAACATTGGCTGTGTTCAAGCAGCAAAATTGTTTAAGGTATTGGCCAAAGGGCCCCTCAACTGCACACATTACCTGCATGACCTCTCTACTAGTGTCACTACAGATCCTCCAAGGAAGTATTTGTTCTGTGCATTGTATCTCAGCAGAAGGGGCTGCTAGTGATATTACGGACTTTGTTTTTACAGCTTGCACATCATGTTTTGTTGACTTTGTAGAACCTTGCTATCATGGCTACTGTTGACTTGCTTTAGACCAAACTGGTTGCCCTAAACGTAACATTAAACAATTCTGCCTAATATTTCATTGCCTTAATTTAATGTAAATGTAAAGGACTGGATAAACTTTTGAACTTGTTTAGGGCTCTTGCAGCAGATCACCCTGACCGTACTCCAGGTGGAAAGTTGTAAATTATTTGAAATTGTTACTTAATAAATACAGTCAACTCCCGATTTAACGACTCTTCACGGTTCCCGGGAATAGGGTCGTTATTAGAATTTCGACAAATTTTCGGCGATCCCCTACCTCTAAAATGTCGACATTTTCCGGTTTTTATCATTGAATCAGCGTTCACTCGTCTCTGGTCCAAAAATTACGCCTTTTTATAAAATTATACACATTTATTTTGAAAAGCAAACGTGTTATTTTTAAAAGTCTGCCATTGAAGTGGATCTACGACCTTTGTTTAGTTCAGTATATATCATAAATGTTGCCGATACCATAAATTAAGTTAATACGGCAGGCCTGCATTACTGTGCATACATCATTAAATGACATTTAACAGCATTTAGTTAACAAAACGGAAAATGTATTTAAGCTTAAATGAATACAACATAAAATCGTAATGTCACAGGCACAAACACAGACTACCGTATCCAAGGGCACAAGAAATCAGTTGCAAAAATAGTTACGGTGTGCACATGATGAGAAAGGTGTGAGCGAACACCGAACGGCCTTATTTGAGTGGTTGGCCGGTGAAGGGAAAGGAACGGGCGGGTCAATGACCGACCGGGGATGAGAAGGGGCATTCGGGCCGGCTGGCTGGCCATTGCGTCGCGTGGGAGGAAGGGACAACAATGTACATTTTTGGAACAAACACACAGTGTGTGGTAATACAGTTTTCGAGAAATAACTGCAACCATTGTGGCCATAATAAATGCGCCTTTTTCTGCCATTTTCTTTGAATTAAAATTTTTTTAAGTAAATTTTTTCAATTTTCCACGGTTCCTGGAAAAAGAGTCGTTACTTCGTGAGGGTCGTTATTTCCGGGGTCGTATAATCGAGAGTTGACTGTAGTGAGCCTTTAGACACGATTCAGTCACTTCCTTTGTCGAGTGTTTGTTGATGTAGCATGGAAGCTGCTCTCCAATAGATATTCAAACAAGAGAATTTATTATTATATTGCTTGTAGAAGCACTGTTGGAAGCACCCACAGTGTCCTCTGAATCGCCTGCCTCACTGCGACAGATGCTAACAGTAAGTACTCACTGTGAATATGGCAGTCCTAGAAGTGCTGGAAGTTCCTGTACAACACTGGGATCTTATTATACTGCACATTCTTTGTAGGAAACTAATTCTTCACTATAGATGCATTAGGTGATGACTGTGATGACCACTGAACTTCCAAACTTCAAATTGTTTTTACAGTTCTTAGAAAAATATTGTCGTGCTTGGGAGGCAGTTAGCTCAGGTCTCAAGCCAACTGCCCTAAAGATGAAATCTGTGCATGTTTCAGCAGATTGTTGACTAGCTAAAGGCTATGTTCCTCAAATGTTTTCACGGTAAATACTGCTCTACTGTGCAGCTTATGGAGTAGTACACATCTGTTGTATAAATGTCCCCAGTTTCAGCAAAAACCACACAAGGAACTCAAACTATACCTGATCTGTATACAGCCCTTACATCATTGTAAAAACTGCCTTTTAGCTGTTTCATGTCATCACTACTGCAAGTCACTTCGTTCATTGTTGCACTTTCCAGAACCACACACTCAAAAAAGTGACAGCTCTGATGTATCAGTGCATCCTTCTTCGGAGAGCAGAACAAATGATGACTCTGTAGGCCTCACTTGGGTATTCCTTGTAGGAAGAGAGCCCGACCATTTCAGGGACTCATGTAGGCACCACTTAATGTGGCTCGTGGTGTGGCATCATGCACTGTAAGACCTCGTAAGCAGACAAGAGACTTTATTTCCCATAGATGTCCTAGTGTTGCCTCACATGACAGGACACCTTGCATCTACACCTGTCGACCTCCAATCTTGGAACTACCTTAGTTATCTTCAGCTTGCAGAGGCTTCGCGACCCCAGGACCAGTTGACAAGCTTGCTAGGTGCAGAACTTTTTCCTTACCTGTCGAAAGGAAATAAGTTTGAAGGGTTACCTGTACTCCTGTGACCCAGGACTCATGATGGGAAGAGTCAGACATAACTCATATCTTGTGTGGGCTAACCCATTTTCATTCTTTGTTATGTCCAATTTATAAATTTGTAGAGCGCTTTTGGAAACTCAAGGAATCGCACATCAACATTGTAATGTCACGTTCTGCATAAGACTTTCTTAGTGAAAAACTGTTTGCTGATGGACGTGTTTGTGATCAACAGGTTCGCTATAGCTTTGCTCTTCGCTATCAAAACACCTGAACCTGACTTAGGAGACTTGTACTCCACTGCACTCTGTCACCTTCTTTCTCTTGAGTATCGTTTTAGTAATTGACTCAACCTCAAAACTCGCTATGTGGCATTTATGCAAGACAATGGTAACTCTGGCTGCTTTAGCCACGTAGACAATCCAGACGGTACCTGCAGCCAATCATATTACATTCCACATTACTGTGTTCAAAAGTTTGGCAGCACCACAACCAAACTCCATGTTGTGGTCAGTGCATCTGCAAAGACCAGCTCTGGTTTGCACCTGAATGGCACACTCCACTGGACGGAATATTTTACGAGACGTAGTAGAAGTGCTCCTGCAATTCCGAACCCCGTATGGTATTTATAATGACGCACCCCTTAAGGTGCTTAATATATTTTACGTTTGGCCCCGTATTTTATAAATGTTTAAGAGTTAGGCCTACCGTGCTTGTGCCCAAGGGGTCACTTAAATCCTTTATGGTGAGCTGTGTTGCCGTAAAAATGTGAACTAAAGGTTAGAGATGTTTAAATTTTGCTGTTTTTGTATGTGTATATTTTTGCCTGCCACTGATGACTGTAAACAAACCATGGATGCTAAGCTAACGCCAGGCAGACAATTATGAACTTTGGAAAAAGGGAAGATGTACCATATTTACTCGTGTATAACATGCACTTTTATTCCAAAACAACTGATAAAAATTCAGGGGTGCGTCGGAAAATAGATAAAAAAAATAGGGGGGGGGGGGGTGAGAAGGCGAGGTTAAAGCAGTAAATTGACGGGTGTCAAGAGTAGGAAGCAGAGAAAAAAAAGGCCAGCGGTCTTGTCGAGGGTGGGGGGGGAGTAAGAAGCAGAAGTTATAGTGGTAAACGGATGGGTGTCAACTGTGGGAGGCAGAGAGAGAATGTTCTCATGGCCAGGTTCCTCCATCATTACTCCTCTTACTTTTTTTTTCTTCCCCTTTCCACTCCTGCCATGCTCTGTAGTAACTGTTCCTGCTAAAACCCTAGAAGTTAATTTTGATGTCTCATGATAAGCTATCAGTCCATGTGGAAGAAAGAAAGAAAAAGACGTCATTGTTTTCTGCTTTTTCCTCCTTCCCCATCCCTGACCCGGGAAAGATATTTGACTGCTCCTGACCAACTATCTTTTCATGGGAAAGGAAGGAAGAAAAAAAGAGTCATTCTTTTTTTTTTCCTTCCCTCACACCCTCAAACATGCCAGGAGAGATAAAAAGGGCAAGCTTGCTGCTGTCACAGCATGTTATCTTAGGGGTGAGGGTATCTCAGTGGCTTAGCGGAGGAGGGGGGGGGCATGCTGGAAGTGGCTGGCACAGCAGAGCAAGGCACACAGGCGCAAGGCGAGGGCTGGCAGACAACAAGCAACCTTGTCAGAGAGACAAGCCACCCCACCCCTCCTGGCTCGCCATCACCCTCTCTGCTTTCACACTCTTTACAGTGTGAATGTTATCTTTCCTCTCTCGTTTACATGTTGCCAGCTAGGTTCCTTTCTTCCCACTCCTTTGACCCCTATATCATTGCGTCACTCGTGCTGTTTCACTGCTCAGCTCATCCTCCCCCTCACTGGGCTCATCCTCCCGTGTTTTTTTTTTTTTTACATACTAGCGAGGCACTAAAAAATTTTTTTCCCTGTAACTTGTTGCAAAAATCGTGGTGCGCACTATACATGAGGGCGCACTATACACGAGTATATATGGTATATTAACTATTGTAAGCGCAAATTTTGTGTATTTATTTAGTGCTTTGTATGTATTCTTTTTGCAACATTGATATTTTCACGGCGCTGCGGAAAAGTTTTAGTGCATGAATGTACGTGTTTTTTTGCCAAGTAGTAGGAGATATGTGGATGTTGGAGTGGCCTGCCTGCAAGCCAGCAGACGGCCTCCCCTCCAGCGGCGACCATTTTCACCACCTACTAACGGAAGCCCCCTTCAGGGATATATAAGGCAGGTGCTTCCCTAACCAGATCACCAGTCTAGGGCTCGGGACTCCTCCGTGAATAAAGCCTTGGCATCTCCCCCGTCCTCAAAAGGGTTGCTGCCTGTGAAGGAAGCCGAAACCCGACGTCGCCTATAACCTTTGGGTTTCTGCCTGAGAAGGAAGCCAAAGCCTGATCCCACCTTCTCCTGTGCCGAAACTTGTTCGATGAGCTTTTGAGATGTTCCCTAGCTGCATGGGCAGTAATAAGGGAACGCACCCTACCGCTAGTAATTTAGCTGCCACGTGGCATGTATCTACTTCTGCTGGAAGTGGGAAGCTAATCTGTGAGAAGTTCCGGGGTTCCGTAGTAAACGACCACACAGTCAAGTAGTAAAGAGTGTGAGCATTGTTGTATAAACCAGTGTCGGTCAGTATTGTAAATCTGTAAAGTGAAAATGTAAATAATAGTGATTTGTGAATTGTATTCTTGAGACACAATATAAAACAGTTCAAGCGAATTTTCCTCATTTCTAATTACTGTAATTTTAAATAACTCATGTCAGATACCGAGTATCTAGTGATTGATATTCCCCAGGAGAAAAGGGAATTAATTGAGGGACGTACAGCTGTAGCAGCTGCAAAACCTAGGTAGATAGTAGCCTCTAGTGTAGATAGCATACCTTTGAGAATAATTCCGCCGCCACAGAAAACTTCAGGTCAGGCACCCTCGCTCCCAGAACTTTGCCGACGATACAGATGGACTGAGAACGATCCACAGAGGAGGGAAAAGGACAACTTCAGTCGTATACTCAGGGAGGTGCGACGAATGCACCAACCTTTAATAAGCCCTATAAACACCCTCGAGAAACCCATACCTTTACACCATCTCAGGGTATAGCGACTAAAGAGGGAAGCCGACCAGGAGCCTAAGTGCCTCTCGATGCGCAAAAGCCGCCTCCTGCGGGAGTTATTTTAAGATGAGTGGTTAACGTGCCTTTCCATATAAAGTGAGAATTTGCACACCCTGCTGTTTGAGATTGTGTTGTGTTTCCTGCCCCAGGAAACCACTCTCCTCGGGACACTTAGCAATCGCTCATCCCTTTCAGAAAAACATCTCATGCTCGCTAGTCCAGATACTCAGCACCCCTGAAGAAAGTTTTAAACTCTCCCCTTACAAGCAGAGTGCGACAATAGGAGAGGTAAAGCAGATGTAACGTTACATTATGGTCACTCCTGAGCGTAGATACTATCAGCGCATGCTGTGGCGGGAGTCCAAGAATCATCCTATATAAGTGTATCATCTCAACACTGTCACATATGGTGTTATTTCAGCCCCATTTCTCGCCCTTTGGACACTGCTCCAGTTGGCAAAAGATGTAGAGGAGAACCACGTGGGTGCAGCAAAGGTCTTGTTGTCTGACACATATGACAACAATGTCATCACTGGAACAAATAACATAGCCTCTGCTGTGAAGATGAAACATGATCGGCAACAGCTGCTCTCAAAAGGTGGGCTCCAACTTCGTAAATTTACAAGTAACAGCCCTGCTGTTCTTGAAGACTTATCTCCAGATGACATGCGTCATTCCCGCACATCCTATTCTTACCAGTATGTCAAGGTCAGGGGGCTGAAGTGGAATCCTAGCTCTGACATCTTCACTCATGACACCCACCGTAAACCTTTGTTGCTGACCAAACAAAGAATCATAGCCCGTGTATTTGATCCACTGGGTTGGTTGACACTATTAACTCTTCTAGTCAAAAGTCTGATACAACATCTGTGGGTGGAAAATGTTGATTGGTTTTGTTCACCACCACATGACAGGATTATGGAGTGGGATGTCATGCTTTTTCTGGAGCAGTATCTACTACTATTATGACATCTGCATCACCTTTTGCATTTATCATGCACACTTCTTTGTCCTCTAAGACTAATTTTCAATTCCTATATCAGATTCGTTTTGTTGATGCTGTTTGACAGAAAATCGGCTTGACTGCATGCAACGAATCTTGCACCTTCAACTACGATATTTACACAGCTGCCTTTTACTGCTCGTCGGATCCTGGAGTTCTGATTTTGTTAGATATCATTAGATAAACAACAATCAGAGTACCAGAATACTCTTTAATTTGAATTTTCTCAGCACACCTTAGTTAGCTCCCTGGCTGCTAGGGCAACCAACCATGCTTCCACCACCACCATTAGTCAGTGTACCTGAACTCGCTGCCTGATGAAGCTGGCCTAGCCAGCAAAACGTCGTGCAACCACACATCTGCACAACAATGTGTTTGTCGTTTTTTGTACATGTGTAACTACAGTACCAAGAAGTGCTAGCCTGTGAGTACCTCAATCTTCTGTCTATTTAATTGGCTAACCTACTGGCCAAAGTCTTCTTCACATGCAAATAGATATTGGATGAAATTGTGTAATGCTGATCGGTATATATTATATCACTGTAGAAAGCAAGGAAAACGCATGAAAATTTTAAATTATTATTCTTGAAACACTCTGGAAAAAAAAAACAGCTGGCGTCTTTAATTTTTTATCACCTGAATTTTCCTTTGACTTGTGACTAGTATGTGCCAGTTGTCATAGTGTAGTTACTGCATGCTACAGCTCTGTATCCCTAGGCTGATTTCTAATGCGCAAAATTTATTGAAAGGTTATCTGTTGTACAGGTGTTCCGGAAGCATTTAAGGCTCATCCTGCTGCATGATTTCCCGGAGCACTATGGGGAGGTGCTAAACTTAATGCTAAAGTCTAGTGAGAGCCAAAGTTTCTCTGTAGACATCTGGTTTGACATGCTTAACACACTCCTGTCTGGCAAGGAGCCTCTACAACGGCGCTTCAAGCCGGGCCTCAACATGGGCAAAGTCAAAGAGGAGATTCGCAAGTATGCTACTGAGCAGACCCTCCTGGCTCATGATGAGGTAATTTCAGTAAATAAGATAAACAAATACAGTGCTCTTCTTACATCTCAAGTCTATAAAAATATTTTTAAAATGTTTAGTAACATTTATTGTACTTGTAATTTGTAGCATAACTCAGTTTAGCTTTGTGTAAGCATCTACATTTATGTTTTGTTATGAAACCTGTGAGTTTTAATTTACTGACTAGTGTGAAATATTGTGACAGGTACAATGTGGAGAAGATACTAAACTATGCGTTTTATATAACATTGTCAATTTTAGTGCTACTTTGGTCATGTGAGGTAGAATTATTTTTTGAAGACATTTTGTTGTAAATAAACAGGTAACTAGAACAGACTTGGAATACTTCAAGTTGGACTTACTGCCTCATTATTGCCTTACTTTTCTGTTATGTTAGATCAATCTATCCACCCTCATTTCTTTTTGTAGCCACCTGGTATTCTAGACTTTCTGACTGCTACTTCAACTGTCATCTCCCCCCACCCCCCCACTCTTTTAACAACTCAGCCTTAAGAGGTGGATAAGGGTGTAAGGTAAAGCTCAAAGAGCTTAAAGAGTAATGAAGTAGCTGCCATTCAGAGTTCATACTAGCAACACGTTAGCTCAGAGTACCTGTCAGGTATAAACATTTTGTCCTTAACTAAATAGATGCTTCAGTAACGTAGTAAAAAGTATTTGAGTTAAAAATGATACAGCGGATAATATGTATGTCATCATGCTAACGACTTCACTGTAACGTGTATGTCCGCAGCTGCGAAAACCCACATCCACGAAGTACTCGGAGCTTACACGCAGATTGTACTGTACACCTGCCACACTGCTGTCAGACGTGATGCAGCTGCATCCAGTTATTAAATTCCCTGCCATTGATGGCAAAGGCAGAGATGTAAAATCATGGAATTAATGTGCATTGGCATGTTCCATCTATTTGTGATTTTAATATTCCGATGGTGTTTCATTTGACAATGCAGTTTTCGTAGTACAACTCTCTGTTAGTGAAATGTTACGTACATACTAGTCATCCCTGACATTTGTACTAGGCCTCCCTGTTAGTGAAATGTTACGTACATACTAGTCATCCCTGGCATTTGTACTAGGCCTAAGAGCTTGTGCCTCGTCACCTGAGCACACTGTTACCCATAATTTTCACAAGTAGGTATTCCAGGCAAATTCTGGGATTGTTCCTTAATGCAGTCTATGGCCAAAGTGACTAATTATACCAATGAATAGAGAAACAGATGAATGGTTTTGTTAGTTTCCCAAACAAATATTTAGTAAGCATGTGTACATATGTTGATCTAGAAAATTTTTGTTTGTAACAACTATCGGTACCAGTATCTTTATCAAAATGAAACTGAAAGTACTGTACTGATGTTTGTAATTTTGAATGTCAATGAGCAGAATACTTACACAACTTTCATATTTAGTACACTGCATCATGCTTTACTTCTACAAGTCACATCACCTATACAATAGTTTCTGAACTTAAGTCAAGTAGTGTGTAGAGGTGGTGGTGCTTATAATTGTTGTTTGTATTTGAATGTTTGCAGTTGCGAGAAACTGCAACTCTACTTGCCAGCCACTTTATGAAGGAACGTCTGCAGTATGGACTATATGGGCTGTACCCCAAGTACCGATTATACATAGAGCCCCTGACTACATTCCTGGGCATGGTGGGACATGCTCTAGTGGTTACAACTCTGCAGAGGGACAGTGGCACACTGTCAGATAAGTGTATGTTCCAAAATATTTTTAAATAATGTCATTCATTTAATTTTAATATATGGTTGTGTTTGTTGCAAAAAAGGCATAGAAGTATGTGTTATTTGTGTCTTTGTTTGTAAAATAAAAATATGTTAAGGCCTCTTTAATATACAGTGCAACCATTAGTTTTTATGAGGAATTCCACACGAAAGATTTAATTTTCTAATTATTTAAACTGTGTGCAATTACATGCATACAGTCAACTCCCGATTCAACGATCCTTCACGATTCATGGGAATAGGGTCGTTACTTCGGGCGGGTCATTATTAGAATTTTTACTAATTTTCTGCAATCCCTAAACTCTAAAATGTGAAAATTTACAGTTTTTTTATCATTGCATTGCGTTCACACATCTTTGGCACAAAAATTATGTGTTTTTATAAAGTGATACACATTTATTTCGAAAAGCAAACACATTACTGTTGAAAGTATGCCATTGAATTGGATCTACGGTCTTTATTTAGTTCAGAGTACAGTAGAGCCCCGATTTAACGAACTCAGGAATAACGAAAACAGTGATTTAACTAAAGGATTTTTAGGAACCTTCAAAAAATATCAAAAAAAAATGTATTAAATAACTAACTGACTTTGATAAAATCGAATATTAACTGTATGTTAAGTCCTTTAAAAATACCAGCACCGACTGCCGTATGTACTTATTTCTCCATAGAAAAGCTTAAACCATCCATCGAGAAACAAAAAAAATTTGTTAAAATTCATTGAAAACTTTGGCTGCTGGAGTGATTTTGAGAATCATGCGGGTGCGGCCGAGCGAGCGACTCTATGTTGCATAACAAGCGCGCGCCTAGACCCTCATCCTGGCGGCTGGCGAGTGAACGAGCATCTAGGTACCCAGTCTCCACAATGCGGCAGTGGACAGCAAAAGAACTAATTCACAGATAGTGTTTCACGTCTTCGTTAGAATGTGCTGCAGTGCTACATGCTCTATTGATTAATTCTATTACCGATAGAATGCAGTGGTGAGCAGCGTGATTATTTACACTTGCGTCCCGTGATAAAATAAGCTAGTTTATAAAAAAATATGTAATATTATTTATGCAGACTTTTTACAACAAATTTATTACTGTAAATGTAAATAATTAGTTTCTCCGATGCTAAAAAAATGCTAGAGTGCAAAGCATTTTTAGCGAGCTGATCAACACGAGTTTGTTTCATGAGCGCGGCTGCATACAAGCTAAGCTACAATGGCCGCCGCTGCCGCGCATTATATTTAATTGTTTTTTTACCGTTGTCCCGCAAACTTTTAATTCAGTTTTCATTTTTTTTTTCTTTCTTTCATGAGACTTTCTTTAATTTTGTTGGTGGAGCGGGCTGGAGAGAGACGGAAATATTGACGGCTCGGCGGTGTTACTCATCACTTTTCATGTGTTGACATACGCGGGTAGGCCTAACTCACCATGCGCATGCTTGCAGAGCGTTCCACTGGAGTTTTTTCTCAGATTTTTTTCTTTTCACGGCTGTGGCTTACCTACTGCGGTTAATGTGTTTTGTTATTGTTTTGAGTCAATATACTTTTTTAAAATTACGTTAAATTCCGACGAAAAATGCCTGGGGATTAAACTTTTTTTGTATTGGGGGAGGGGGGGGGGTGAAGTTGGATTTAACGAAACATTGATTTAGAGTAAACATTTTCAGGTCCCATGGCATTTTGTTAAATCAGGGTTCGATTGTAAATCATAAAGTTGCCGGTAACGTATATTCTTGCACCTGCATCATCCATTTTAGGATGTTAGTTGCAAGAATACCACAATAAAGTTATACGTAGAAATATGTAGTAATATTTTTCAATAGAGCGGTGTATTTTGAAGAAATGGATACGTCACTGGAAGCTGATATATGACCGTTTTTGGGCTCAAAATTAAGCAAAAACATTGTCGACAATACATATTTTTGCGGCCGCAACAATATTTTTGGAAGTTATGTACAAGAATATTGTACAAAATTTGTTGGAATAGTAATATTTTTCAATAGAGTGACATATTTTGAATGAATTTGTACACTGTAAGGAGATATGATTTTTTTTGCTCAAAATGGAGCAAAAACGTTTCTGCAAATATATATTTTTTCTTGCGGCCGCAACAATCTTTTTTGGAACTTATTTACAAGAATATTGTGACAAAGTTTATTGAAATAGTAATATTTATCAAGAGAATGGCATATTTTGAATAATTGATACTTTGCAAGTGCAATTAAGACCTATCTTTGGCTCAAAATTAAGCAAATATGCCGCTGGCAAGATAAATTCTTGCTGCCGCAACATCCATTTTTGGGAGTTACGTATTTGCAAAATATGGTAATAATGTTTATTGAAATAGTAATATTTTTCAATAGAATGACATATTTTGAATAAATGGATACTCTGGAAATGCATATATGACCTTTCTGTAGCTCAACATCAAGCATGAATTGTTGATAGTGTGGTGTCCTTTGGCCAAAAGCAACTATTCAAGGGCACCACAATAATTTCTTATTAAAGGGAAAGTGAAATTTATCCCACGCAAGGATAAACCATATATCTCAGCAACAATAATTAAAAAAAAAGGATTCAAAAAGTTCTGTGCGACTCATTACATAATAACTTCACTAATTTTATTACAAAAAAAACACTACACTCCAAACTACACTAAGCAGGTACATGGTATTATTACAATTTAACGGCATATTTGTTGCCTACGCTTAGCCATTGAAAATCAAATTAACAATGCAATCGATTTCAAACCAGTCCACTTGACAGTGTTTTAAAAAGGTTTCCAAGTAAAGTTCAATAGTTAAATTAGACCACTTCACTAGGTGCAAGTTCCAACAGTTAAACAATTCCAATTTTAACTTTGATAGTACTATAAAATTGCGACGTGACCTGCACAATACATAAACACTACTTTCCAAACTACACTTAGCAGGTACATGG